>PVIJ01019019.1:0-24794 GCA_004024925.1 Scalopus aquaticus
ACCCCCTTGAGGCCCCAAGCCCCTACATGCAGAATAAATATCCCTGGTCTGCTCCTTTATTCTTTAGAAGTCACAGTTGTGTAAATTCTCCAAATGTTTATTATTAGATTGATTGTTTTTCCTTCACTCACCCTCTCCCTGCGCTGTGTGGTGAGTCCTCCAGCCTGATAAGAACCCAGGGTGGTTTTCTTTGTGTTCCAACTAGCTAATGGGCTATTAGTCCAGCTGCCAGCCTGTTCTCTCTGGCCCGGAGACCAGGCCCTGGCCAGCTTTCCTCTTGGGGGACCGGCTGTTCACCCAGGAGAAGGGTGCCCCGTGGGGAGAAGCTGCGGGCAACGCTTGGGGCACATTTTACTATAAAAACTGTTCGCTGTTTATGTGGAACGCAAGTGTGAGTGGACTTCCCGCATTTCATCCCAAGGCCACCCCACGAAGTCGGCCTCGAAGTCGGCCTCGAGAGGGTGGTTTAATGTCACAGGACTTTCTTCTCTGCAAGCTGGACTCCCAGATTCAGAATGTGATGCTGTTTCTGAGCACGAGCCTTGGGGGAAGAACGTTTCTTAAACCTTTCAAATTCATCTGTGAGCTGGCCATCCTGGAAGCACTGACAGTACAGCGCGAGGAGGGGAGGGAAGGGTGGCCCTGGATGGGACTACGACCCTCGCCGCCCATGTGCTTTGAAGGGCGCCTGCAGGAGGGCAGCTGCAGGTTGCTCTGAGCGTCCTTCAGAATGAGGTAAGAGCGCCCAGGAGTGCCCAGCCAGGGCGCAAGGAGAGAAGGGAAAGGAGCAGGCGAAGGGCAGGCGTGGCCGCAAAGCTCTTGTCAGCTCAGGGACGCCTGAAGCAGGTGCCCTCCCCACTGCAGACCACAGCCCACCTGGGGGGCAGCGGAGCTGCCTCCCCAGCGCATGAATGAGAACGTGAACAGCCCCTGCCCGAGGCTGCAGCTGCCATGCGGATGTTCAGTGTGGCTGCACGACCGGGGACGCCTCAGAGGCCAGCGCAGGCGACGGGCACGGGGTGGGCTGTGCGTTAGCGTCTGTCCTGGTTTCCGATGCGTTCAACGGCGCTGGCCTACGTGTGGGGTCACCCTCACTTTCATTTTCTGTTCGGTGTCCGAAGCTAATGGCTTTCCCATCATGCTTAAAAGTCACGCATGCCCGTCACAGCAAATGCAGCTGTTGGAAAAACAAAATCTCTGCCAAAGGAAACTATTATCCCAGCGCCACCGCCCGGTGGACTCAGTTTCCCAGACACTTCTCTCCAGCCCTTGGTAAGCCGCTGGTATTGCTGAGAAGCAAAACGCACCTGAGCACATTTAAAGCTCCCGCTGATCTTCTTTGTCAGTTAGCAAGCAGGCAGCCTCCCGGGGAGCTCGAGAGCTGCAGCAAGGAGATTCCAGAAGCCAGACGGTCAGGGCGCGGGGAGGCAGGTAACTTTGTCGATCAGGCAGGTGACCCCTGAGTGCTCCCCAGGGGCTCCTATGAACTGGGTTGAGATTCTGTGTCTGGGAGAGCCCAAACCACGGCGATCTGGGTGCGTGTCCTGAGACGTGGCATTTAGCGCGAAGCTCCATCTTGGGCTCATTGTCTTAACAGTACTGAGTGCGCACGTGTGTGTTCCACGTCTTCTGTGCTTTATTCAGAAGCTTTTAAAAAAGATTTATTTATACACACAAGAACTGGGGTGCAGGCCAGAGGTGTTGGGGGGGGTGGTAAGAGGACTCCCCGGAGACAGAGTGGGGAGCGGAACAGGCGGATCCACTGAAGTACACTGCTGAGGGGGGCAGCGGGGAGACAGGAGGGGTCTGCTGCGCCCTGTGGGAAGCTCCCTGGCCGGGGATCGAACTCGTGCTGCAGTGGCTGCTGATGGCTTCATAGGCTGAGAATTAACCCCTGACCCCCCAGGGAGGCCCCTCTCTGGTTACCCTTCGGCTGTCTGACGAAAGCGCTTTGTTGTCTGATGTCCTTGTCCCTTAAGAGCGTCCCCGACCTTCTCACGCTCACCCTCATCACATCCTCCACGGCCTGGCCCGGGCATGAGACTATTTGTGCCAATGGCAAAGCACTGTTTGTTCTCGGCAGACTAGGACAGTTATAATCATGTAGACAATTCACTGGCACAGGCCTCACTGCTGCAGCCCATGGAACTAACCCTTGCTGACGCATCACAAATGGAGCGCAGGCTCAGAAAGGGCAGAACCGGGGCTGAGCTCTCTCCTCTGCCGGCCCACCAGGCACAAGGAGGGCGGCCCCTCTGGCAACATACACCCCTTAGAGGGGGAGACCTCCACCCCCCCTTCTTTCCCATCTTTGCCACTTGTCTGCAAAGAATCTTGGCCCCTCACAGTGGGGTGACGGAGCTTTGGAAGACGCTGGGAAGAGCGAGGATTAGGAGACGATGACTGGGGCTGGCTTCTCAGGAGGAGGAAACTCAAGCACCCAGGCAAAAGTTGGGCTGGACTGGACTGGAGTCCGGGATCTTACCCCCGTGGGTTATTTTAGTCTTTGAGGCCGAGTCCAGTTCTGGGAGTGGAGAACTGTGGGTACTAAGTGGCCTTTACATCGTGGAAAGAATTCCAGTGTGAGCATCTTCTGGAAAATGACCCCACCCTGCCCTTTCAGGACGGCAAGGCCGTCTGCATAGACTGAAGTCAGAAGCAGCCGTGCAAACCTGATGCCTGCGGGGAGAGCCCGTCTCTTCACCCTGCTCACCACCACGGAGCCAGATAAAGCAGGGGGAACCGCAGGTCCCAGCCTCTGTCTCTGCAGCGTGTTCTTTAGCAGGGAAGAGACGCAAGCCGGCCCTGCCTTCCTTCCCGCGCGGAGCAGCAGCAGGTCTCTAGGTTGGGACACCTTAGAACCAGAAGCCTCAGAGTCCAGAAAAACTGCAAGTTTAATGTCAACGACCCTGTTCCTACTATGTAAACTGAATCCAAGCCGGTGGTCCTTGAGCAGCTCTAGCCAAGTAAGATCTATAACCACTCCCTGGGTTTGGAACCTCACCTTGGAGATCTAATCAGCCGTTTGTCTGTCACTAAGTCCTTTATCTCCAGCCAGCATAGTCAAAGGCCAGGAATACGAGGCATGGTGCTGGGATCGGACTCCACACAGACGGGCCAGGCTCTGGTGGGCACTGAACGGAGCGCATTGTGGCGGAGATGGGGAGCATCAGAGCCTGGGCACTGGGGCTCCTGGTGCCCCCACCATTGGCTGTGTGAGCCAGCATTGTTGTTGTCTCCCTGAAAGAAGGTTTAAAGGCTCCAGCTTTAGGCTGTGGCTGCTGTTCCCTCCATGGGTGCCTCCCACTGCCCCTCTGGCTGAGACTGGGCTTGCTTAGTGTTCCAAGGAAAAGTGAACAAAAGTGGCACAACTGGAATGTTAAGGGCTCCCCCTTTGCCATGAGGGCACTCTGGTCCCTAAGTCAGCTGCCCTCTCACACTTGGGCTGTAGACCATGAAGGGTAGTCCTCTCCAACGTGTCCAGGACAGGCCTCCCCAGGTGTGTCACTTGGACACATGGGTTATTTTGAGCTGAGATCAACCATGGCCCTGCAGGCCTACAAGAACTGGTTATCACTCCCTTAACTACCTAGAGGAAAGAAAATTGGGGTTATTGTCCAGAATTTGGATTTTTACCAGAAATAATTTATCAGAGAAACAGCTCAATATGGTAGGGCAAACACCAAACCACAGAACCTCTGGTGTTTGCCATATCCCCCCCCCTCACCATGTGAGTCACCTCCTCTTTCCTTGAAGCTCCAGGCCCCCTTAGCTCAGGATATATACCCCCATTTGCCTCATTTGCTTTAGACCCTATTACTATGTGGTTTCTCCATAGGGATCTAATTAAATTTGTTCTTTTCTCCTAACCTGTCTGATATTAGTTTGATTGTCCAGCCCAAGGAGAACCAGTGGGTCAGGGGAAGTTCCTGTTGGCTCCTATAACAGTCTGGAACAGAGTGACATGTCCAGAACAGGTCTCTGCTGCTATGTAGATTGTGCAAGAAGAGAGCGTTGGTGGCTTTAAGGGACTGATTTGGGTGTTGTTTTGTTGCCAAATGCCTTAAAAATGCTATTGCCTTACGTCAGTTACTGATCTCTGCCAGGGCATTTAATAGGGCTATTTCATATGGCCCTTTTGAGAAATGAACAGGGTAGTGTTGGAAATGTATTTGGCCCAGAGAAATGAGGGAGAAATGAAGGCTTATGTCGGTTCTAGACAGTCCGTTCTGGTAATTGAAAGAGAGGCCAGTGGCAAGAGTTTAAACTGCTTCTGTTTTTGCTTTCCCCTAAATGGTAATTTCTTTCCCTTCCTTGGAAAGTATTGATCAAGAAATGAAACTGTTGAAACACATGCATTTTTTGATGTTTTGGAGAAATGCAATGTTCCTGAGGGAAAAGGCGCTTATTGTGGTTGAAATTACCCTCTTTTTGCTAGCCTGAGCATGACCTCTCTCGGATGAGAAATTGCACAATGCTTGTAGGCCTTCCAAGCCCAGATTTATTCCTCACAAACAGCTGAGCTAGAAAAACCTGCTTGTGGCCTGTGGAGCAGCTTCTGCCAGCGCCGTTGGCTGCCTGTTCTCCCTGGTGACAGGCTGACCCCATGAGGACTTTGCTGCCACCACAGAGTTTGCAAAATTGGCCCCTTTTCCCCACCCCACCCCCACCCCAGCCCTTTCTATTATTTTAATTTAAACCTTCATTACCTTGTGCTTGAATTTGGATGTTATTTTAGGGCCAGTCTCTCCCCAAATTTGTTTCTTCTACACACGTGGGCCGGATTCTCCCTCCTAAAGACCAGCCTTGCCAGGGTCTTTCTTGAACAGAATCTGCTTGTGCCCTCTGTCCATCAACGCCTCCACTCCACCCCCGGTTTTCAGCTTAGATGTAGTTGTGCCCTGGCAGAAATTCGCCCATGCATGTGAAACCAGCCCTTTTCCTGCATGATAATCTTCCCAGACTTCTTTGACCGCCAACCCAGAGTCACCTCTCCCAACCCGGAAAGGTACAGAGCTCTTAAACTTCATTTCATTTAATAAAGTATGAAATAATTTATCATCGTGGCAGACAATTTGGAAATGAAGGAAAACTTTGAAGAAAACAAAAAATTAAAACAACTGCCCCTGGAGAGAGCATCGCTATTAATAATAGTTAGTGTGAGAATATTTTAAAATTTCCTGGGGCCCTGGTCTGGCTGGTTGCAAAGCAAAGCTGAGCTGCCTGCACAGGCTCTGTCCTGTGTGCAGGAATCTGCTGACTGAAGGGTGAAGTCAGTCTTTTCAGATTAAAAAAAGATCTAACAATGGGTCTCTAGCCTTGGCATCCCCACAGCGCACGTGTTAGCAAGGGGTAAATTAGTTCCCACATTGCCTTCCTCTAGACTACCTTCGGGACAAAACAACTTAGAACTAGAAGCCCTCCTCTCAAGAATCACGGTATTTTTTTTTAAAGATTTATTTATTTA
Source organism: Scalopus aquaticus (assembly GCA_004024925.1). Taxonomy (NCBI): domain Eukaryota; kingdom Metazoa; phylum Chordata; class Mammalia; order Eulipotyphla; family Talpidae; genus Scalopus; species Scalopus aquaticus. The sequence goes on from PVIJ01019019.1 coordinate 5,468, forward strand.
TGCATACAAGAACTGGGGTGTAGGTCAGAGGGGGATGAGAGGATTCACCAGAGACAGAACGGGGGACAGAACAGGCAAATCCACTGAAATCCACTGCTGAGGGGAGCAGCGGGGGGTGGGGGACCGGAGAGGTCTGCTGCACCCTGTGGGAAGCTCCCCGGCTCTAACTCAGGCCATAGCGGTGGGTGATAGCATGAAAACACTGAGCCTTAACCCCTACACCACCAGGGAGGCCCCTGCATCATGGTTTTAATTGCAAAATTAATCTGGAAATAACCTAAAGATCTCCCAATTGGGAATTAGTTAAATAATCATGAAACGTCCATTGGAGGAAATACTAAGAACTAGTTAACAAGAAGACAAATCGGTGTTTTGAACAAAGGGTGGCCCTGTGTGTGCTACTGTGTGTGTTTTTACAACACGGGATTATTTATACTGCTTACCTGAAGCCAGTTCTAAAGTCCCTTCACTAGATGGTTTTCACAAGCTGAAAAGATCTCATGATCTCATGTGTCCTGGAAACATTCCTGCACAGGGACACCCTGGATTAACGGGTCACCCCAAAAGGATGGAATCCACAGACGTGTGTATGTTCCTGAGTTTTAGAATAATAAATAAAACACGGCAGTTCCATGCTGGCATAATGATAACAAAAGTTCATTGCTGGAACTGTTTGAGGGGCAGAATTCATTCTTTCAGAAAATTAAAGCGCTTAATGAAAAAAATAAAAGTCTCATACAGAATGAAACTGTACACTTTGAAATTGTACCGAATAGTGGGGTAAACATGAGTCCAAAAAAAGAAATGTTTAGGGATTCTCCTGAACAATGCATAAATGCATCTATTAGAAGGTGCCTTGGGGGTACCTAGGGCTCCCAAACTGTTAAGGGGCACATGAGCTGAAAGGGTCCAGCCATGCACCACACAAAGCAAAAGTACAGACTCTCAGTGTGAAAGATCTTTAATAGACTGGGTTACATCGAGAAAGAAGAAAGGATATTCTAATAGTTTCCCAGTGACCCCCAAATTACCCATCTCCTCACGGGCAAATGCCCAGGCCCACAGACTTGGCCTGAAATAGGGCGGCAGAGGCCTGAGAGTTTGCCACAGTAACGGGCACCGGCTGGCAAGGAGCCCGAGGAAGGGGCAGAAGGAGAGAGAGAAGCAGCAAACACAGCCGTGTCGTCCAACAGCAAGCCGAGGCAAAGGCTGCGGTCTCGTCCGACGCCGGGGGCAGCCCCAGCCGCTCACTCTGGTGTCTGTTCTAGGCCCGCTCCCCATGTTTCTCCTTGTCTCTCCGCGCGACTCCTCCGAGCCTCCTTCCCGCGGCACCAGGGCACAAGTCAGGCCACCTGGGATGAGGTCCGCTGCGGCTCAGCTCTGCCCCAGGCCCCAGTAGCTCCCCTTCAGGGTGTCCACGCGGCTCCTGGGACTCAGATCCAAGGCAGGTAAGTGGGGGGAGGAAAGTGGGGCCTCCCTCCATGGGGTGTCTGGGACACTCGTGGGGGCATTCTGGGAACTCTGTGTTATTCTTCTCGGCCATGGGGGCCCTGGCCCCCTCCAGGATGGGGACGGGGTGACCCAGTCTGTGGCAGGATGATGTCTGCCCCTGCCGCCCCAGCCCAGGACACACCCCCTGGGGACAGAGTCTGCCTGCCTGGAGCAGCTGCCCCTCACCCCCCACAGGAGTTTGCATCAGGAGTCTGGGGAGATAAGAGATAAGCATTACCAGCTCCCCGGCAGTTCCCACAGCCCAGAGGCCAGCGGGAGTGGCCCTCGGGACCCTCATTCCAGGTGTTATCACTCAGGGGGCCCTGCGGGGAGGGGGGTCTGCTACGGCTCAGACTTCAGCTCCTCGGCTCAAAGGGCAGGCGAGCACGACCCCTCTCTGGGGCGCGACCTCCAGGCGAGCACCCCTCTCTGGGGCGCGACCTCCCGCCACGGAGGATGCGGCTTGAGCTGGCTCCTGGCTGTGGGGGCAGGTGTCTGCCCTGCAAGGATGGACCCCTCAGCTGTGCCCCCGAGGGCCGGGCTCGGGTCGGGGGAGCTGGGGCAGCGGGCAGCTGCATCCTTCTTGGACATGGGCCTCGGTGCCCGCCCACCGTCCCCATGGTGCCTGCCCACTGCCCCTCAGTGCCCGCCCACTGTCCCTCGGTGCCCGCCCACTGCCCCTCGGTGCCCGCCCACTGCCCCTCGGTGCCCGCCCACTGCCCCTCGGTGCCCGCCCACTGTCCCTTAGTGCCCGCCCACTGCCCCTCGGTGCCCGCCCACTGCCCCTCGGTGCCCGCCCACTGCCCCTCGGTGCCCGCCCACTGTCCCTCGGTGCCCGCCCACTGCCCCTCGGTGCCCGCCCACTGCCCCTCGGTGCCCGCCCACTGTCCCTCGGTGCCCGCCCACTGCCCCTCAGTGCCCGCCCACTGCCCCTCGGTGCCCGCCCACTGTCCCTCGGTGCCCGCCCACTGCCCCTCGGTGCCCGCCCACTGCCCCTCAGTGCCCGCCCACTGTCCCCTCAGTGCCTGCCCACCACTGTCTCCCGCTGCATGTTCCAACTTGCAGCTGTTCCTCGGGGATGGGGTTCAGCCTCAGCCTTTTCCCAGGTAAAGCTCTTCTCTGTGCTGCCCCGTCGCCTCGGGCCCAGGCTGCGCCCTTAACTGAGCACATTCCCCGTTCACCGCAGACACTTCCAGAGGCTGCAGAGGGCCGCTCCTGGGCACAGCGTCCTGCGCTGGCTGAAACCGAAGCCCAAACAGAGAGAGCAGGAATGTTCCCCAAGCTTTTCTGGCCACCCCCAAGCTGCGAGGTGAATGGCAGGTTCTCAGGGAGCAGCTAAGAGTCCTTTCAAGTTTCCGGTTGGCTGGGCACCCTCAGAGCTGAGGACTCCGCCCACGGCTTTGAAGACTTGGCCCAGCCGCCAGAGAGGCCCCAGGGTTAACCTGGTCAGCAGGGGGCAGGGCAGTAAATTCGGACCCCCCCAAGCAAATAAAGGCAGACTGAGTAGGCGGCAGCGGCAGCCATTGGGTGCCTTTTGCACCTGGCAGATCCCAGGGAGGGGGTCCCTGGGCAGACGTGGACCCAGCTGGGAAGGTTAATACCCTCTAGCAAGAGAAGGCGATTGTTTGCAAAAGGATAAAGGCGAACATTTTTGTTTAAGCTGCTCTGAAAGAAAAGAGGTTTGTTTAGGGCCGGTGGCAGAGGGGGTTAGCTTTCCATCCCCTTCCTGAGGTCAGCGCAGCCTTGCTCCCCCATCTAAACCTTGGCCACCTCGCCCACAGCTGCCCGTGGGGGGCGCTGGGGGCACCACCGTGGCCCGTTTGGAGCAAGCACAGATGCCTCAAAGCTCCCGCCTCCCTGCATTCCGGGTGAAAACGGGCAGGGGCCTCCTGATGCTGGAGCCGTTTCTGGGATGTTGGCAGCGGCCAGGGAGAAGCCACCACAGCATTTTTCAATAGGAGGTGGGGTGGGGGTGCGGCCCCACCCACCCCCGCAGGCACCTGCACCCGGCCCGGCCCGGCCCTGCCCAGCAGCTTCCCAGCGCAGGGGGTTCAGCAAATCCTGCTACCAGGGCCTCCCCGGTGGCACAGCGGTTAAGCGCCGCGCTGTGGAGCTGTCGGCAGCTGCAGAAGCAAGTTCGACTGCCGGCCGGGGAGATTCCCGCATGGCGCAGCAGACCTCTCCTGCCTCGCCCGCTGCTCCCCTCAGCAGTGTGTTTCTGCCTGTTCTGCTCCCCGCTCTGTCTCTGGTGAACCCTCTCGCCGCCCCACGCCTCCGGCCTGTACCCCAGCTCGTATGCATAAATAAATAAATCTTAAAAAAAAAAATCCTGCTACCGTGGCTGTGTCTCAAGGTGCACAAGCGACAGGAAACACCTCCCCTGGCCCCCACTACCACCTCCCAACTGCCCCACCCCTGCCCCCACCCCCAAACCCCCCACTCCTGGTTTCCCTCCTGGAGGATGAGCTTCCATAGCCGGCGTCTTCTGGGACTGTGCTCTGCTTTCCGCCTTTAGAAGTTACGTCACTCTTCTGCACCCAAGGGCCTTTGTCCCCTAACTCCAGTGGGGCTGGTCTCCCCGAAAGGGTCAAGCAGGGTCCTCTCCGGAGCCAGCGTGGGCATCCTGTCCCCCTGGTGTGGGGAACTGGGGGCCCCTGGGGGGCCGTGAACCTCGGGAGTTCTGCTCTGTCACTCAGAGAAGGCAGCTGGTTTGGGGCGAGCGCCCCAGGGCCCCAGAAGACAGGAGGGACGTCTGTCCCGGCTCTGTCCCACCTCCCTAATGAAGATGCGACCTCTGTGCCCTCAGCCTCTGCCCTTTCCCTAATCGTGCTGCTCCTTCGTGAGCAGGAGAGCACGGACTGGGGGCTCGCCCAGTGGAGGTCACCAGGGAGTGTGCTTCACCTGACAGCCTCACCTTTGCTCTCAGAGCCAGGATGAGGTCGCCCCTCTTTGTCCTGTGGTGTCTCCCCCTCTCTCCTCAATACAGCATGAGCCCCCTGCTCATGCGTGTGGCCACCACTAAGGTGATTGCTGCCCTTGCTCTTGGTCTGATGGGCTGACGACAGGTCCCTCAGGAGCCCCCCGGAGGTCCCGAGGGGCCTTCCTTTGGACCTGGCACTTCCCGTGGGGCACGCTCCACATCTGGCCAGCTGGTTTTCTGGCTGGGGCTCCTGAACCTTTGCTACAAAGAACTGAGATTGTCCAGGCTGCAGCTGTGGAGACCGCCCTCTGCCCGCACTTGCGTGGGGCGCACCTCCCTCAGCCCTTTCTGCACTGCAGGGAGGCCACAGTGAGGCTTCTGGGGTAAGCCCACACCCCTTTGAGTTTACCTGGTACAGAGGGCCACGCCAGGGTGGCCCGAAATGAAAGGCAGTGGGCTGATGGCTTGGTGGCCAGCAATGGAAGTCCAAGGGACCCCTCCCTCCCCAAGTGGAGTTGGAAGCCCACCCACGCCCACCTCCAGAGAGCACCGCCAGGACCTGGAATGCCACGCACAGGACAGAAGTGTGATCCTCTCTGAGAAGAGAAGGAAAAACTGGGCCTTCCTGGTGGCTCAGTGGGTTAAGTCTCCACACTATGAAGATATCCACAGCCACTGCAGCATGAGTTCGATCCCCGGCCAGGGAGCTTCCCACAGGGCGCAGCAGACCTCTCCTGCCTCACCCGCTGCCCCCTCAGCAGGAGATTCCAGTAGATCTGCCTGTGCTGCTCCCCACTCTGTCTCTGGCGAGTCCTCTCCCCCCCCAACCTCTGGCCTGCACCCCAGTTCTTGTATGCACAAATAAATAAATCTTAAAAAAAAAAGAGAAGGAAAAACTAAATCCGTGGATGGCGGCTTATAAAAGGACCCGTCCACCTTTGCTTCCAGGACTCGGAACACAGGAGCAAACCTGCCCTGGGTGCCTGCCCGCACCCCTGGAGTAGTGTGCTGGCTTCCTGGGGAGCCCCCACCCTGGAGCAGGAGCCGCTGCTTCCTGGGGGAACAGCAGCCAGGCTGGTCTCGGCCACCCTGGGGAGCTGGGCAGGGCCGCTGCATCGGCCCTCGGCGTCCAACACGGGCACGGGCGTCGGCTCTGCAGGGGACCCAGGTGGGAGTTAGCAGCATCGGCTGCCCCCCAGGACCTCAGAGGATCGCAGCTGTGCAAACAGGCTGTGGCGAGGGGACTCCAGCAGATGTTGTGGGCCACGGGACAGGCGCGGCTCAGCCGGGCTGCTTCCGCCCCAGCTTGGAGCTTATCTGTGGTGACCTCAGAGCGCGATGAGCCTCGGTTTTCTCGGCTATAAAGCGTGTCTCCTCTGGGGGTAGTAGAGATGAAGTGACATCACATGCCCATTTTCATTTTTCAGCTACATCTCACCAGCGTGGACCCCTCCCCGGGAGCCACCCCTGTGAGGGGCAAGCCACACAGCAGGTGCCCAGCGGGCGCTGGTCTCTGCACCTTTAGAAGCCAGGCCCCTTCGGAGGGGTTCACTCTGCCCACGCGGTGCCCGCAGCATCTTGCTGAGAGTTTGCACAGAGAGGGCTTCGGGGGCTCCTGCAGGAGGTAGATTTCACCCCGGTTATGAATGGCTGAAATGGTTCTCCACGCTCTCTCCTGGGCAGCCAGCACTCAGCCCTGTGCCTCTGTGTTCCTGGGGTCCCTTGGCTGACAGGGGCCGCCCTGGGGGGGCACGGCCCGCTCAGGGCCACGCAGCGCGGGGCTCAGCTGCCCGTCACAGAGCGCTGGGCTCTCTCTGGTCGGAAGGACGTTTTCAGGGCAGGAGGAGGCCAGCCTGCTCTGTTTTGTGGTGGCTGTTTGGGCATATGGGAGGGGTCAGCGGCGAAGCAAGGGGCTGGGACCCTTTGCTGTGGTTTATTTAAGCAGCTGGAGGAGGCCGTGATGTTTTGTCTCCAGCACTTCAAAGCCAGAGGATTTTTCTTGGGAACAGAAGAGGAGGTGATAGAGCAGAGCCAGCCAGGCCAGGGGCGGCTGATTGGGAAGGAGTCGGGAGGGAGGAGGAGGTAAGAGTGCCTGGCGCTCCGGAGGAGGCAGTTTGTGCTCTGGCAGCCGCAGGGCAGTCTCGCTCCACAAAGCCGTCAGCAGGAGGGGGCTTGCTCCAAAGGCGACTCCCAGAACCCGCGAGGAGAGGGCTGCTTCGTGGGTCTGATTCCTTTACCCTGGACCTCTGGCCCGGTCACGCCTGGCGAAGCTGGTCCTGGCTAAGGAGAGACTGAGGCAGGAGGAGTAAGAAGGAGCCCACCCCCGTCCTTCCTGAGGAAACTGCTCCGGCACCTGGCAGAGCGGCCCCTGGGCAGGGCTCTGGTGCTGACCCCTGGGAAGCAGAGGGTGGACTTGGAAAAGGGAAATGGTGCTGGCGTCTCTGCCCGCCCTGCTTCTCCCTCCAGGCCCTGTGCCGCCCGGCTCTCCCAAACCCCTTGGGGCGGCGTGCCCCCACTTTGCCTTACTAAAAAAGTCTGTGGACTTGGAGAGCAATGGTCTTTGGGAAATACGAGGTCCGGGACTACAACGCCTTCACACCAGCATTAATGAGGTTGGCAGTGAAGCGGGAGCCCCCAGCGCCCCCAGCCCCGGCGAGACCCAGGAAAATGTCCCGTGAAGAAGCCGAGTCAGGGGCTTCAAAGAATGTCACCTCTGAGATTTGTGACGCTGCTGGAACTCCCGGGTCCCCGAAGATGAGGCTCGAGGGGCACGTTTTAAGTCCTCTTTGTTCTCCTCCGCGCTCAGACAGTATCAGACACGCACATTAACTTTCCTTGTAAAAAGTTCTCGAAATGTCTCATGTCACCTCCTCGCAGACTGCACACGACGCTCAGGGAGAGGCGCAGCGTGTCTGCGGCTTCCCGAGGCTCCTGGGGCTGTCCCCCGCTCAGTCCCGCATCTGCAATCGGCCTCACTCTCGCCTGCCCAGCTGGCTTAAGCCAACACCAGTGAGTCTTAAATTCTGCCGGGAACAGAATCGCTTGACGCTTTCTTGAAAATGGGACTCCGGGGTCTGTCCGTCAGGTTCTGACCCTGCGGCTTCGGGCGAGTCCAGAGACACTTTGGGTGCTTGGCGGGGCCGGCCAGGGCGCGGGGCCCGAGGCTCCCTCGGAGCAGCGCTGCGGTGCCAGCCCTGCTGGACACAGGGCCACGGACCCAGGCACCGCCCTGAGCCGGACAGTCTCTGCCCGGCCACCGGGTCCCACTTCCTGTGTCTCTGCTATCTATCTATCTATCTATCTATCTATCTATCTATCTATCTATCTATATATATTTTGTTGTTGTTGTTCAAAAAATGTCATTTATTTATTTTTGCCTAGAAGAACTGGGGTATAGGCCAGAGGTGTGGGGGTGGTAAGAGGATTCCCTAGAGACAGAGTGGGGAGCAGAACAGGCAGATCCACTGAAATCCACTGCTGAGGGGAGCAGCGGGGAGACAGGAGAGGTCTGCTGTGCCCTGTGGGAAGCTCCCTGGCCGGGGATCGAACTTGTGCCACTGATGCTGACAGCTCCACAGCGCTGCGCTTTAACCCACCAGGGAGGCCCTTAAAAGGACTTTTTCTGCAGGGCCCTAAGATGGCCATGTCCTGGCCATGCGTGCTGTGCACAGCTCTGCTTGTCCTGGCGAGTCCACTGGCGTTGACCAGGGCAGGCCCAGGCAGGCTTTGTGGCAGGTCTGATGCTCCATCGTCACCATCTTGAAATGTTTGATAATTTTTGAGCAAGAGGCTTTGCATTCTCTCTTTCTGTTGGACCCTGCATCCTACGGCCGGCCCCGCCCGTTGCGGTCGGAAGGTCACTCGACAAGAACAAATTGCATCTGGGGTCACAGTGCAGCCTTGGGCGGCTCCTGCGTTCTGTCTCTGCTGCACGCCGCTCTTCTCGCCAAGTGTGCCGCGCTTCTCCTGTTCTCGTGGTCGGAGCCAAAGTTATGATTTTATCTTGGGTGTCCTCATCCAAGATAGGAAAGGCAGACCCTGGAGCAGAAGGAGCTCACGCATGGTCGGGGGCCAGGCGTGTGGCTCCCACGCCGCTGTCTCTGCTGCCTCGGTCCACTGCAGAGCAGCGCTTAAGGATCAGTGGACACGAGGCTTTGCCACGGCAGCATGGCCAGTACCCTGTCTCTGGGCAGCTTAGCAAAGGGCCAGAGCCCCCCAGTGCCCAGAGGAAGAGTGGGCCCTGGCCTTGAGCGGGCTGGCTCCAGGGTGCAGGCAGTGTCCGCTAGCAGCCTGCCCGCTCCCCTTCCCGACTCTGGTGCGTGCACGGCCCGTTTCTCCTCTCCGGGGACCAGCGCCTGTGTCTCGTGCACAGGGCAGAAATGTGCCCGCCTCAGGCTCCACGTCTCTCGACCTCCCAGCTCAAGTGCCCTGCGGAGATTGCAGGGCCTCCCGGCAGCGGGTCTGATTCCCACAGAAGGGAATTCGATGGGTGCTTTGACTGGGGCTTGTTCTGGCCCTGGCCATGGGGCTGGTGGGGGGTCCAGGAGCAGCTAAGACGGGTTCACGGGAGCAAGTTCTGTGGGACAGGACGGACCTGAAGTCACCCAGCGGAGTCACAGTTGCCACGTCCGGAGGGAGGCAAAGGAGGGGCGCGCGGTGTGAAGCCCCAGGTTGCGGCGGGCTTTGGGGCCACCCAGAGGCCCACGGCAGGTGTGATTTGCAGTTTGTGATCTAGTTTTGGACTGGGCGGTGGTGAGTTCAGGTGTGTGTGTTTAGGTCACACATGAAGCAAAGTAACTGGTGTCTTCGTTACTTAGGTAACAATTGTGTGATTCACTAAGGATTATGATTAATAAGAATTTATTCACCTGAAGTAGATTAAAATGGAAACAGCCCAAGCAGCAGAGCAAGGGGGTGGTTTTGGATTCTGGAAGGAAGAAAGGAAGCCAAGTTGGAAACACCTGCCTCCCAGAAGACTTTCTTTATACAAATATCACTTGCGCTAGCTCATGTGGGACTCAAAATACTCCTAGAATTCAGTATTAGATGTTCTACCCACGTTATACACAGGGAAAGTGACTCAGAGATCAACTTCCCCAAATCAAGACGGATCAAGACTCCAAGTGTTTCTCTAATGTTAAGTCTAATGTATGTTCCAAAGCAGATTTTGCTCATATTATATAGACTTTTAAAGAGAATTATTTCTATTTATGCATACAAGAACTGGGGTGCAGGGGTGAGAGGGTTCCCCAGAGACAGAGTGGGGAGCAGAACAGGCGGATCCACTGTAACACACTGCTGAGGGGAGCAGCAGGGAGACAGGAGAGGTCTGCTGCGCCCTGTGGGAAGCTCCCTGGCCAGGGATGGAACTCCTGCTGCAGTGGCTGGAGACAGCTTGATAGCGCTGACTTAACCCCTGCACCACCGGGGAGGCCCCCCTTTTACGTAGACTTTAAGAGCAGTGCTGGGCGCACAGCTGTGCTGAGCAGGGACAGCGACCCTGCTGTCCCCCAAATGCACGGCCTCCCCCACTGTCAACACCACCCCTCTCCCCCAGCGGTCCAGGTAAATCCGTACTTTGTCACCCGAATCTGCAGCCGACACCAGGGCGGGGCGCAGGAGCGCTGTCTCCTCCAGGAAAAACAGAACCAGCAGCAGCGACTGTGTCACGCAGTTGGGAACTTCGCCTCCTCTCTTGAACTCCCGTCTCTGTTCCCCGCAGACTCCCATCGGATGTAACACATTTTAGGCTTGAAAGTATTTTATTGATCGCACATCTCTGGGTCAAAACCAAATGCGTCCATGACAGAAACTGAGTCTGTTTGGGGATCCCTGACTTGGCTCCAGGGGCTGGCCTCCTCCTGCGCCCAGCCTCGCGGCCGTGGGAAGGCCCAGCGCTGAGCAACCCGCAAAGGGAGTCCAGATTTTGATGGATAAACGTCAAACGAAAGGAAGGAAGTGTGCGCAGAAATTCGTTTCTTCTGAGACAGATGGAGCCGCTTCGGTTGTCAGCGTGCCTGTGGGTATTACAGAACGAGCCTGAATTCAGGGATAAAACTCTCCTGCTTTTTCCTGTAGCTATCAGCCCCTGCAAATTTTGCTCTTGTACAGATTTTTGCATTTTTAGATTTTTTTTTTTTACCAGTCATTGCCACTTAATTCTTTGAACTTTCTGAGTTATGTGCCAGTGTTTTTTGTAAAAAAATAATTTTTACCATCAGCCAACTGATGTTTCTTGGGGAGGCAAACATCTAGAAACCAGCATGTGGCCCGTGAAAGGCTGTTTCCCCAGCAAAGAGCAATCGCCCCGTTCTGGAGACCAGAGCAGAAACAGAACAGCTTCTCGGTGGGGGGCTCCCTGGGGTGCTGAGGGGCCAGGCAGGGGGACTGCACATCCGTCCAAGGACATTCTCCAGGGACACCTGTTTGGACACGGACTGCCCTCGATGCCTCCGCTCCTGTCACCTGGGGGCGGGGGCTCCCACACACACCAGCGGCCAGTCGGACGGACCTTCAAGGCTGCGCCGGGCAGCAGATCCGCTCCGCCTGCCGGGGGGCTCGTGTCCAGCCCGCACTAGGCTCGCCGGTCAGTCAGTTACGTCAGTCACAGCGAGAGCGAGAGACAGAGACAGAGACCAGGAGGGCAAGGGGGACGTGGCCTCAGCCCTGGGGCCTTGACCAGCCGACGAGAACCGAGACCACCAGGGCGGAGCTGGGCCGCCGCCAGCAGGAGGAAGCGGCAGCCGCCCGACTTTGCAGGAAAGGGCGGCTCTGGTGGCCCTGGGACCGGGGAGGCCCAGGGCGGCCAGTGTGAGAAGCCAGGGACACCCTCCCAGACTGGGACTGGGCGAACCTTGAGACACACCCAGCAGGGTCAGGAGCCAGGGTCACGGGGCCCTTTCCCGGAGGACAGAGGCCTGGGCAGCCTGGCCAGCTCCGCCTGCCCCCGCTGTGGGGCAAGGCCCCCCGCCAGCATCCTGGCCTCCGGTCCTCAGCGGAACCCTCCTCTCTCCTACAGGGCGTGGGCACGTCCCCTCCTTCCTCGGTCTCAGGGGCGCCCGTGCGGTGTGGAGGGACAGCGGGCACCGAGCCACACCCTTCCTGGCCCCCTTTCCACTGGGCCCCCCCCCGTCCCTCCCACTTGTCTGATGTCCCAAGGAGGGTCGCCCCTGTGGCTCCCGACCTCAATCTAGGTCTTGCTCTGGCCCCCCGAGGGCCCCCTGTGAACTCTCTGGAAAGCGGAGGCAGAGAGGTCCAGTTTATTCTTTCGTAATTCAAAGTTTTCCCATGCACGATTGGTCACTTTTACAAATACCCCGGAGAAATCTGAAGAGAGGGGACGTTTTTGTTTAGAAGCAACACATTTTAATATCCCTTAATCAAGCATATCATTTTCTTTTTTTTTTTAAGATTTATTTATTTATATGTACAAGCTGGGGTACAGGCTAGAGGTGTGGGGCGGCAAGAGGGTTCACCAGAGACAGAGTGGGGAGCAGAACAGGCAGATCAGAAACACACTGCTGAGGGGAGCAGCGGGCGAGGCAGGAGAGGTCTGCCGCACCATGTGGGATTCTCCCCGGCTGGGCGTCGAACTCTCATCGCCCCTGCCGACAGCTCCACGGCGCAGCGCTTAACCGCTGTGCCACCAGGGAGGCCCTAAGCATATCATTTTCTTATCAAATTTTCTGTTTCATAAAATCCCTGCCATGCCTTGCCTTGTAATGGAAACCTCATCCTGCTTCGTTCAAATCTCCTATTACAATTTTTTGGTGCACGAATTACTTCTTAGGTTTCTAGTAGTCTTTGCTTTAAACATATCCAAGCGACTTTATTTGGCATATAAATGTCATGATTGTTGTGGTTTTATGATTGTATCTTTTTTTTTTAAAGATTTATTTTTTATTTATACATACAAGTTGGGGTACAGGCCAGAGGTGTGGGGCGGCGAGAGGGTCCACCAGAGACAGAGCAGGGAGCAGAACAGGCAAATGGACGGAAATACACTGCTGAGGGGAGCAGCGGGCGAGGCAGGAGAGGTCACTGCACCATGTGGGATTCTCCCCAGCTGGGCGTCGAACTCGCGTCGCCGCTGCCAACAGCTCCACAGCGCAGCGCTTAACCGCTGCGCCACCAGGGAGGCCCAATTTTATGATTGTATCTTTACGAGCAACTTTTCCTGTTTGATGAGGTCCCCTGCGTAACATTTTGCCAATCATCATTTGTTAAAATCCTGGCTTAATTGTGTTCGTGGCTGACCAACGTATCTTTGCCCACCTTTAAAAATCTTTCTTTCGGGACAGTCTTACAGCAACACATATGCGTAAATTTTCTTTCTGATCCAGTCTTAATGTTCCTGAAAAAGAAGCGTTCGCTGATTTGTTCATGTCTCAAAATACGTCCCCGTGTTTGCTTTTACCTTTGCCCTCTTGCTTTTAGCCCCCTAGCCCCCAGAGGCTTTCTTAAATTGATATGATTAAACATAACATCATGTCGGTTTTGGGGGGGCCATGTCAGCTTGATTCACTCATCTCTTGCAATAGGACCAGGGCGGTGGCCTCAGCAAACACCTGTATTGTGTCCTGTTTTAACTTCACTAACTCAGTCAGGCTGCAAGCAGCTCTACCACCTGCCTGAAGTCTGGGCTCCTTGCCGACCTCACATCTACTAGGTGGTTCCCCCGCCAGTGCCTGACAACCAGGCTCCAGAAGCATGCGGAAAGTTCCAGCACCTGTCTCCTGAGCCCCCCTGCCCCATAGTGCAGGCAGAAGTCCCTTCTTCGAGCCCCAGCAGGACGGCCGCCCTTAGCCACACTCTGGGTGTTGGTGGGTGACCCACAGCCCTTCCCGCCTTGGGAGGGGGAGCCCCGTGACAGGGCACTGCGGGCGCCTCATTGCTGTGCGCTCCCCGACAAGGGCAGATGAACAGGGCTGTCTTGTGGTAGGGAGAAGGAAGCGGCCCCCCTAGAGTGGGGGTGCCATCCCATCCCCCGCCCGCCCGGGGCTCGCTGCCGCACTAGCGGGAGCCTGGGGAAGGGCCGGCTCCTGCCTGTCTGACCCGGCTCTGTGCCCGGCCCCCGCTGCACCCCTGTGATGCGGCCCCCAGCCCGTCCTCAGCTGCGCGGCCATTGGCAGAAGGCCCTGCCGGACAGGCCAAGCTCTAACTAGCATTCTTAGCTTCTGGTCAGATGCCATTTTGCACGCGCCTTCTTGGGTCTTTCAGGGGGCGGATATGTCAGGCAACTGGGCACCTGCCGCGAACTACTGAGTTAACCAGAGTCCGCAAATTTGGCTCCGCTGAGGGCGTGTGAGGCAGGTGCCTTCCAGCCTGTTATGTAATGCTTAGGGCTCTCGACTCAGCAGATCCCACAGCCCACGTTTCCCAAGCCACACAATGAGAAGAAGAGATAATCCGCACGTCACATTAACAAAAGAAGCGCAGGGTGGAGACCGCCATCCCCTGAGCCTGGCCGGGTGACACGGGGCCTCCCCTCTGGCTCTGTCTGTGATGCATGCTCTGTCCACGCTCTGGAGATGAGCTGAGCCCCGAGTCTGCACCTGCGTCTCCCCACAGCTTCTCGGAGAACCGTGGGCAATGACTGAGACAGGCCATCCAGGAAACGGCTCTCTCGAGAAAAAAGAAATTGATTAGAAGAAATTTAAAAAGGGAATGAGATTCCACGGTCGATGGAGCGCAGGAGCTGGTGCACGCCACGCCCCGGTCTGCAGAGCACCCTGGGTGTTGTGCTAAAGACACCCGCAGCAAAGACGCGACTTAGCCATTTTAAAAAAAAATCTTTATTTATGCATACAAGCTGGGGTGCAGGCCAGAGGTGTGTGTGGGGGTGGGGGTGTGAGAGGATTCCCCAGAGACAGAGTGGGGAGCAGAACAGGCAGATCCACTGAAGTACACTGCTGAGGGGGCAGCGGGGAGACAGGAGAGGTCTGCTGCGCCTTGTGGGAAGCTCCCTGGCTGGGGATTGAACTCGTGCTGCAGCGGCTCCGGATAACTTCACAGGCTGAAGCTCAACCCGTTGCGCCACCAGGGAGGCCCCACTTAGCCACTTTTTCAGATTTGTGCAGTTCTATGAAAGGCTGTGCTCAGGCAGCTGGGGGCTGACAGCACCGGGCTTCTCTGGGAGGTATGGGCCGTGGCCGAGAGTGGGCTTCAGCTGGGAGGAGGCAGCCCCTTCTCTCCAGCCTCCCTGCAGCCCTCACGAAGCCCTGAATCTCCATCAGAGCTGGAAACAATCTGGGAGCACATTTTCTCGCCCAGCTGACGGGACGATGCCGCCGGTTTCTCATCGACAATGTGTTTTCAAGCTTCACAGCAACCTCATCCGGGAAGCTTCCACTTGAACTTGCATCTCTGCGTCTTATAGAAACAGCAACCAAAATGAACCTTCGCTTTGAAAGCACAGATCTACACATCTCATTTCCTCTTCCACCCCCGGGTAGAAGCTGTCACCATAAGGTGGGTCACACATCCATTCGCAGCCACCAGCCTTAACTCTGGAGCCCAGGACTCACTCAGCCGACAGCAGGACCCGTGACCAAAGCCTCCCCACCCTCTCCCCAGCCCTGCCTTCCCCACAGACTCCCTGCTTTTGTGGGTTTGCAACCGCTGAATTTTTAAATCTCCGATTCCCCTATTTTACATCATGGTTGTGCCTTCTGCCACCCTGCATCCCTTTAGAATTAAGTAGCTCTTAGATTCTCTTTTTCATGTAGTGACCAGGCAGAAGAGGAGCAATAAGTGAAAAACCAACTAGATTCACAAAAAGAGAGAAAAGAAAATCTGAATCCTCCGAGTGTAAACCAGAAAACGCCCCTGGCGCTGAAACGGGCCTTGACAGTGCAGAGACGTCAGCACAGAGGCCCAAGAGGCCCAGTCTCACCGTCTCTGGTCTGATTTAATGCTCCGAGTCTCCAGATTACAGAGAATATTTTCGTTCCCATAACTTTAGCCAGCAGGAGTTACAACCCCTTTGTAATTCTTTACAAGTTATATATTTTTCTTCTTATGGTGGAAGTTTCAGACATACCCAAACATACCCCCGTTGAGAACTGTGTCCACTTACCAGCTTCAAATTCAACAAATCATCATTTTCCTGCCTTTGTCTCACTTTCCCTTGTGTCTAAAACATTTTTTTTAAAGATTTATTTATTTATGCATACAAGCTGGGGTGCAGGCCAGAGGAGTGGGGTGGTGAGAGGGCTCACCAGAGACAGAGTGGGGAGCAGAACAGGCAGATCAGAAATACACTGCTGAGGGGAGCAGCGGGAAGACAGGAGAGGTCTGCTGCACCATGTGGGAATCTCCCTGCCTGAGGATCGAACTCGTGCTGCAGTGGCTGCGGACAGCTTCATAGTGCTGTGCTTAACCCATGCACCACCAGGGAGGCCCTAAAAACATTTTTAAAGCAAATCTCAAACAACATGCTTTCTCACTAATGTGTCTAGCAGATGACTATTATTCTAACACCGCCGCCATAATCAGAACTTCAACATGAGCCATAATTTTAAAGATCAGTTTTTACCAATTTTATAATCAGATGTCCTCAGTTTTCTCAAAAATCTCTCTGTCACTGACTCGTTCCTGTCAAATCCCCACATGGGGCACACGCTGTTTTGTCGCCAGTGTTTCTCCCTCCCTCTGCGGTGAGAAGGGTGTGAGGAGGTGACGGTCCCTCCTTTGATGATGTGACCTTTTAAGAATTCTAGAGAGCATGAACCGGTTTCCCTTTTATTCTAAATCAGACATTAAACTCGTGTGGAGGAGGGAAAAGCTCGGCTGGGCTGAACGTTGAACTGAGCGAGGCAGACGGGGGAGCAGCGCGGGCAGGCCGGTCAGCAGCAGCTCTCTCGGGGAGCGTCTCCTGGGGCAAGGGGCCCCGAGAAGGTGGCTCCGGCCGAGTGTGGTCTCGCTGGACCTGACGGGGCGTGGACGCCCGGGGAGGTGGGCGCAGGGCCCTGGGGAAGCGCAGAAGCGGGGTTCGCAGGAGGCCTGTCGGGCTCTTCTCGGCGTCTCCGTCTCGGGGACCAGGCTGCTCCTTCCCTCTCACACGGGGTCTTAGGCCCGACACCGCTAGAACCCGTCCTGATTCTGTCATTCGCTCTGCCTTCCTCACCCGAAAAGTCCCATCTGCCAAGTTGCCGTCTTTGGGGTGAGCGTCCTGAACTCCGTGGTGAAAGAAGAACCCGCATCACCAAGGCAACGCCCGACTTTTCTTTTTGATCACCCCACACAGGCGTCTGCATCCGGCCTTCTGCTCCCATCACCTGGCGGTGCCCCACGCCGTGTGCGCGGCTGAGGGCCCCAGGTCCTGCTTGTAGCCGGCGCGTTAGTCACTGTCTTGCCACAATTCCATTGTGTCAGCCACTTAGCAGCGTTTGCTCGATCCCTCGGAGGTGCTGGAGGCGGCGGTGCTGGTCAGGTTGGGAAGTTTTGCCCCCCCGCCCCTATTCACCTTGCATTTGCTGTTGCTTGTGGGGCAAGGGAGCAGAGAGAAGGGGTGGCTGTTTTCCTTCCACCCTCTTGGGTGTGTCTGCTCCAGGCGGTTCAGCCTGAAAACGGTGAGTTCACCCTCGGGGATTCGCCTCGAAGCCGTAGAAGAGGCCAGACTTGGCCACCTGTGTGTTCCTCACACGCGGCGCCGCCCAGCAGAGCCCAGCCACGCCTGCGGGAGGGGGCAGACTCCTGCGCCGCCGCCAGCGAGGGCAAGAGGGCGCTGAGCACGTCCCTGTCTGCAGGGAGCCTCAGTGCTGGTGTCGAGTGACCTGATGGCCGTGGGCCACCTAGAATAGCCCTGTGTCCCGTGCGCAGCCCCTTGCCCTTAGTCCCTGTGGCAGACATACGACACCAAAGGCAAAGGGGGATGTGGGCAAGGGGCCTAATCTGGCACCCCTTGTGGGCGATTGCACACAGTGATATTTAGGCAACGTCATGTGTTGCTGTGATTAGAACGGCTTTTCCAGGAACATTTTTGGGCATGGAGGTATTTTTCAGTTGACATTTTCTTTAAGATTCATTTTTAGGAACAGGGTTATCAGAGCTCAGATTGAGCATATTTCATTTCATTTATTTATTTATTTAAGATTTATTTATTTATTTGTGCATACAAGCTGGGGTACAGGCCAGAGGCGTGGGGCAGCGAGAGGGTTCCCCAGAGACAGAGCGGGGAGCAGAACAGGCAGATCAGAAACACACTGCTGAGGGGAGCAGTGGGCGAGGCAGGAGAGGTCTGCTGCGCCATGTGGGAATCTCCCCAGCCGGGCGTCGAACTCGCTTCGCAGCTGCTGACAGCTCCAGAGCACAGCGCTTAACCGCTGACCACCAGGGAGGCCCAGGTTGAGCATATTTTAGAGCGGGGGGAAGAGAGAAGGAGAGAGGGTTGTGTTGTTTATCGAGAGCCTGATACCACCGAGACTACACACGGAAACACAGTTCTCCCCACAGTCCCGTTCGCATACCAGCCACCGAGCTGTGAACGGCTCAGATACGGAAGCCTGCAGGGAACACTGAAAACACTTTTGCCATATCTGCATGTAACACACCCCCTCACGTATGTCTCTGGGAGCTTGACCACACGGTTAACGCGGCCAGCAGCTCCGTGGGGAAGGCGTGCGCAGTGCAAGTGTTGCGCTGGCCGCGCCGTGCTGATGCACGGGAGTCGTGGGGCTGCGCAATGCAGGATGCGGCCCAAGGAGCGAGATCCCGGCCTCGTTATTGACAGAATCATCACACACATCAGTTACAGAGATTAGGAGGACAGGGGGGAAAAATGGGTGACACTAAAGAATGCGCTTTTGTCATCTGGGGCTTCGGGGGACATGAGTCTGCTGCCCAGAGAATTTTTATCTGCTTGATGACCAAGTGTTGTCATCGAAACCAGAGCCCAGACCCCAGCTATGGTTCTAATCTCATCAACGAGGCGTCCACTGAAGCTTCTGGGGTCCCTTGTCATGCATCGGTCCTCGACCCCTGGGCGTTCCCGGTCATACATCGTGATACCTAAGTCAGGGTTACGTTTGGGCATCAGTCCTCAGCCCCCGACTTTCCCAGTCATACGTCGTGATGCAGCCTTCCCAGAGCGATCAAGCTTTCTGCTCTTGGTTGATACGAAAGGCGCCTTGTAAGGTTTGGTTACGACTGTTGACCGGGCAGTGCTGACCTTGTGTAGGAATGCAGACCTGCAGGTGACAGGAATGGTGGCCGAACAGGCCTCTTAAGTCTCCCAGACCCACATGCAAGCCCCCGGAGATGAGTTCAGAAGGGGAGAGCGTGGATCACAGGGACCCAAAGCAGTCCCCCGGGGCAGAGCTGGCCCAAACCCCGCAGGGTCACGTTTTGATTCCGCCGCAGCTTCCAAAGCCGGGAGGCCCAGGGAGGCACCTAATGGCATTGTTTTATTTCCGAAGCGCCGACGAGCCGCATTTCTTGCAGTATCAGCAATAGAGGCAGCGGCGTGCAGACATCTGGTGGGAGGGCCAGCTGGCGCTACACCAGAGTACCCGCCCGGGCCGCGGTGCTCCTTGCTCAGAACACGGCCGTGCCCAGCCTCTGAGAGCCGGTACTTATCTGACAGCCACGGGAAGTGCAAAGTCAAGTACTAGGGAAAAAAATATGTTCCAGACAGTAGCAGATGTTCCGAGATCAAATGTTGCTGTGAAAAATTGTGGCAGAAGAATCAACTGATAAAATAGCTCGGGCGATTTCCGCGGCTTAGATCATGGCAAAAAGCAGAGGAGGGTGGAGGGAGGAGTGTGGAGGGAGTGGAAGAGGAGAGGAGGAGGAAGGGAAGGGAAAGGAGAAGAGCAGGAAGAGGAAGAGGAGGGAGAGAAGCCCCTCCAGTCCGGCCCCCCTCTCCATCGGGGCAGGGGGCTGAGGTTCCATCACGACTGAAGCCAGGGCTCGCTG
>PVIJ01019020.1:0-24737 GCA_004024925.1 Scalopus aquaticus
GACCCAATCATGGGGTCTTAGGCAATGGAGAGGTTATGTCTGCAGGCATAGTGGAGAAACTTAGTTACTGTTCTCCTGAAATTATACTTAAATTTATTTGCAAGAAGAAATATCGCATCCTGACTTTGGGAACACTTCTTTGAAGGCTCCGCCCATAGAGTGACCTTGTCAAGACAATATGGGGGTCTAGGTTGCGACATAATATATTTTAATATCCAGAAGATCTAGTTTCTTTTCATTACTATTCTCTTTTAGAATTTAGTTTGTAGCTATTTTGCAATGTTTGATTTCCTCTTTGATGCAAGAATTGTTTAAGAAAAAAATTTTAAGTTCTCTTATATTTGGATATTTATAAACTTTATATTAATAAGGTTGCTGCTGACTTTATTATGTTCACTAATTTTATTTCTCAGATCATTTGTTTTTCTGCATTTTGTGGTACTTCTGTTACTCCCTTTTCTGAATGAAGGATATTTGCCTTTAGAGAATACTTGCCTAACTTCATTCTTCTTATATCACTTTGACTTGTTTTTCTGCTATCTCTTTGACTTTATTATGGCAAGTTTGGACTCTCTAGTAGGAAGATAAAATAGTCAGCATCTTTATTGTTGGATTTGTAGAGTTGTTTTCTCCTTTTATTTCATATTGTCTTGAGACCTAGGGAATAATGGGGTTTTTTTGTTTGTTTGTTTTTTGGTCTGTCCATTTTGCTGCTTTAGATTTCTCTGTTTTTAAAAAAGGTATCTGTAGCAGTCACTTAGAGATTTGAATTACTACTACTTTTTCAATGGCTGACAATGTAGTTTTATGTGATTTTAGTTTTTTAACTGTTGCTGGCTTCTAAGATCCAGAGACCTGATCTTGCAGCTGCTGAGTCAGAGGTAGGGGAGGTGTCTAGAGGGGCCCAGCGCTGGTGTAAATGTGCTGGAGGTGAGGGCTGACTTGTGTTCCTGGCACTGCTGATACCCCTCCTCCTCGCTTATGTTCCAGACTTCAGACTCTGTAGTCTTTATGCTGTCAGTGCTGTTCACGAGGGCAGTACCAGTCCTCAGGGGTAGAGGATTGGGTCTCAGTCCCATGCACTATCCTTGTTCTTTTCACTGGGGACCCAGCCTATGGGAAACACCCCAGTTTCTCCAACATGGTTCCCCTCAGCAAAGGTGTGTGCCTCCACCTGATTTAGCTCTCCCCTCTCCAGAGTCAGTGACTGAGAAGCAGCAGAGCTGCAGTTCTTACAGCAGTTCCTGTCCCCAACCTCGGCCTCCAGGCATTTTTTCCTCCCCACTTCTTGTTGAATTAAGCACCAGTCTCCTTCATGGCCCTTCTGGTGCAGTCTGTGCTGGTCTCTGAGCTCCAGGAAGTGTTCCTGTTTTGCCCCAAACCTCGGGACTCTCTGGGTGTAGCATCTGCCTCGCTTGTAGATGATAACTACAGAATGAAGCAAGGAACCTTCTCTGGCAGCACATTGGACCATGTTTATCGATTTGTGCTTTGTTACATTATTAAAACATTATTCAATAAGCATGTACTGTCTTTACAGGAAAAACAAAAAACTAAAAGGTTTTTTCTAAAAGGAAATGACCTGTAGTCATGACTCTGATATATTATACTGGGCTGGTTATGTGTTGATATTTCAGCTACAGAATAATCTGCCTTTCATACTTTTTTCACTCAAGAAAGTATATTGAAATATAGTTCATTTGAGTTGGAAGGTGTGATCAAATAAAAATTTTAATATAATTGATTGCATGTTTTAGGTTTTTAAACTTCAATCCATTGATACAGCAAATAGTAGTGATAACATTTTTGAGAAGATAGAGAAAGATGTTAAAATTCCAGAAATTAAGAGTAAGTATTAAAATTAAATTTGGTAAAGATGATTAATCAACAGTGAAGATAAATTGAACCAATATGAGCTTTACTTATATCTTTAAGAACATTTATCAGTTAGTGGTAATTTGTTCTTGTACTATTTGTATTTTTCTCATGTGTTTATTTAAATTTGTATAGTATTACCACATACTATACTACAGTTCAGCTGTATATAACTATGTTATATAAATGCTTGGACTTACCTAGGTCTTTCAGTTAATAAAGGAGATTCTTGTCTCACAAAATCAAATATATGTTAAAGGTAGAATTATATTAAAGGTGTGGTGTGGGTAGCAGCAGTGGTGACTGCAATCATATATCCTTGGAAGTAGGACTCCAGACAGTCTGGACATTCCCAGGCCAAATCACACAAGACAAGCATATTCATCTGAAATGAATGGCACACACATTATATACCCTACACTTTGCCGTGGACCAGTGGAACAGAGCATGTGCATGATGAGTCCCTCACCAACAGGAGCTGATGGTTTACTGCAGGAGCCCAACCATTGCTTTCATCACTCTAGGTTAGACGTCATCTGAACACGTGAGCCACAGCTATTCCAGGCTCTGCAACAGACTTCTGCTATTGTGTCTACTTTCTTAGAATCCCTGAAATTTTGTGTGTCACTTTTTGGTGTAATTTTTTTTTTTTTGAGAATACAGTGATTGCAAATAATAAATTTCCTTCATAGGATTTTGAGATTGCCCAAGACAGGCATTTCACCCAGCCAGTGTTCATCCTGTGGTGGTGGCATCTGGATCCTGGCTCTGCCCACCTCTTCTTCTGGGATGCTTTATTATCACTCAGGGGCTTAACTTTTATCTTTGTCCATGGTAAACCACTCATACTCCCCCATCCTGATAAATGTTTTCAGAAAATATGGAGCAAGGTGGGGGGGTATAAATGTGGAAAGAGAAGTAAGTGGGCTCCCAATGTGAAATGCTTAAGTCTGTTTATTTCCTTCTTTTTTCGAAGGGCTCTTGTTTCTATTTGCTCTTTCCCAGAGGAACCATATCTTAGATATGTTCCTGATGGCAGAGAGAAAGTCACAAACCATATTATTATACAAAAGATACATTCATAGATCCATTTCTTATCCAAATTTTAAGCAGTCTAAGATTACCAGAGCAGTGTCTAATGTATTAAGTGTATGGTGTGAATGTTTATTCATTTTAATAGATAATAGAGGCTACATGTTAACACATTCACTCTTTTCTAGGCTCTCGTTTTTCATTTCATTAGTATTTTCTAAATAAAATAGAAAATGTGCAAGATTATAATGAAAGAAGACTGAAATTATTTTGTTACGTAAAAATATTTTTCTCTCTAGACTTTGATTGGCAGTGGATTATCTTAGATGGCCCTGTGGATGCCTCTTGGGTAGAAAATATAAACTCTATGCTAGATGAAACTAGAATGTTGTGCCTAGCGAACAGTGAGAGAATAATTTTAACTGAAAAAATAAGAGTGATTTTTGAAGTGGACACTCTCTCCCAGGCTAGCCCTGCTGTCGTCAGTAGATGTGCAATAGTCTACATGGTGAGTTTTCAAACAAATTTCTTAGCAAAGAAAATGCGTTGTCTAGGATAATGACCAGTCGTTATATTGCTGCAATTTTTATGCTTATTTTTACCTCTATATTCAGTATGATGATCCAAGTAGTTATGTTTTGTGTTCCTTAAAGCCTCCTAACTCAGAAATGAATATGAATATAATTACTACAGTTATTAATACTACAAAGTAAATGGAGTGTTATTAGTATTTTCCACAACTATATGTCATACCTTCAGTAGACAAGTTGGACTGCTTGTGTAAATTCTTTTTCCAGAAGAGGAAAGATATCCTTTTCACATCCACTCCATACTCTCAGGACTTATGAAACACTTTATCAAAGGAGTGGTGAGGAGGTAGAAGATAATAATATGTGTTTACCATAAATAAAATTAATTATAGTTTAGATCAGCTCTAAGTTCTTTTTTTTTAAGATTTATTTATTTATGCATGCAAGCTGGGGTACAGGGCAGAGGCGTGGGGTGGTGAGAGGGTTCACCAGAGAGAGTGGGGAGCAGAACGGGCAGATCGATGGAAATCCACTGCTGAGGGGAGCAGCGCGTGAGGCAGGAGAGATCTGCCGCGCCACCGTGTGGGAATCTCCCCTGCCGGGCATTGAACTCATGTGACTGCTGGTCACCACTGCTGACAGCTCCAGCTCCAAAGCACAACGCTTAACCCGCTGCCCCACCAGGGAGGCCCCTAGATCAGCTGATTGTTCTAATCTACTTAATTTAATGAAACAAATGTGCTGACCTTCTGGGTAAGCAGTTTCCGTGACCACATACGCAGTTCACTTCCTTAGACATCATCCAGTTGCTTGCCATATAAGGCTATGATTAAAAATCAATAATTTCAGGCGAGGATAATACTTTTTGATAATTTGCTCTTGGTGAATGATAATTCTAAACCATTTTTGACAGGGGACAATTGTGAAGTGGAGAGATAGTAAGAAAGTAGGAGGACACTGTTTTTATTGATTGACATAAAATGATCTTGTGCGTTTTATTGTTAGGATCCGGTTGATCTGGGATGGGAGCCTTACATTCAGTCATGGCTTATGAAGACTTCTAAAATTATGAGTCAGTCAGGAGTGGATTGTCTTGAATTCATGATTAAAAATAGCATCACAAGTGGACTACAGTTTATAAAGAAATACAAGAAATTTCAGCCATTTCCTGTGCAGAACATAACAATTGTTATAACCCTCTGCAGAATTCTTGATGCTTTCTTTGAATTCATTCGTGAACATGGAGGCTTTGGACAAAGTGAGTTTTCATTCCCTAGGCCATATTAACGATACAATATCTGAGCTTGTACATGACAATTACTTGTCATGTTTTATTAGATTTTAGAAAAGAAAATAAAGTCAGGAATTTTTAGTTTACTTGAAACAACAGCAGACATATTATGCATGGCACAACTAAAAGAGTCCCAGAGGAGCATATCAATAAAGTAAAATGAGACATATTAAATGTTGGAGGATAATAGAGAAATAGAATTTTCAGAGAGTTTCTATTAAGGAAGAATGCTTTTACTATGTTTTAAAGATTCTCAGAGATAGAAATAGTGGGACGCATCTGTCCAAAATCCTAGGGGTAAGCTGTAATGATGCAAAGGCATGAACATGGAAATAGTATAACATAGGCAGAAGAGGCTAAAAGATTGAGAAAATAGTATACAGCTTTCCCTCACTATCTGAAAATAGAACATTTCTATCTGCTATGATTTGGTAGGTTATTTTATGGGTCTGGGAAGACTCAAAATCTTTTCCATATAGATTAATGGTAAGAGCCGACATAGTGTTAACCAAACTGTTAAATAAATGAATCAATAGTTGTAGTTAGGTATCTTAGCAACCCTTCTCAGAAGACTTCTCAGAGTGCATACAAAGAGGTTTTTACTTCTTGTAGGTTGAGGGCAGTGAAAGCTTAGGAACAGGATTTAATAAACCAAGTCCCAGAGAATATTAACCATGCAACCCCAACATTTGGGCATATGAACAAATTCTTACTCCAGATTTTGAACCCCCAGATTCCTGTCAACCCACAAAGGCATGTATTACTAAAATGTTCAGTGGTGGCACTCTATAGAACAGAGCTAACAACAGGGAAAACAATTACTTAACTGGGCTCACTGATAGTATTGGAGAGAGTGGGGCCCTAAAACAAGAAGGGTACAGTGGTGACCAGCAGAATGCAAGGGGGTGTGGTATGTAGGCAGATAGGATTCTGAGAGAACTAAGAAGACTACTTACAATTAGTAGTCTGGTTAGTAGACCGTATCATCCCTAGGAGCAAAATATATTGGCAAACAATTAGATATCATTAGCTTGTTTCATGAGAGGAAATCAAGGACCAGAAAGTTAAGGATAGCTTTCTCAATAAAAAGTCGTGATCCTTGCCCATTTCCAGACCTAACCAAGTTTTTTGACCAGAACCCACTGAACTCAACTATTCCTCAGGAGGCCTAGACACTCTGCGGTGTCCTGTTTACAAAAATGGTCCTTTTTCAAAGGGAACTGAAGTCATTTAATTAAATACTTTGTACGATGGAGAGATAAATAAAGTTTTAGGAACTTAAAAAATCATTATGAGGATTAGGTAATAAATGGAATATGGAATCCTGATTAGGGTTCAGTTTACTGGAGTCCACTGGGACATTCCCCAGACTACAACAGTAAAAACTGGTGCTTATTTTCCTGCTCCCCAATGTACAATTAAATTTGTCATACTAAGTAATTTGACCACTTTGGATCTTTAGAAATTGTCTCCTACCCCAGCCAAGATAGTAAGAGGAAGGTAGACATTTGTACTGAAGAGATGAATAATATTTGTTCTTTTGAGCATCCATAGAACATTTACCCCCCCCCCAAAAAAAAAAAGAAGCTTCAAAATATTTCAAGTATATTGTACAGGCTATGTTTCCTGACCATACCACCATTAAGTGATAAATCAAAAAGATATATAATTAAAGGGGAAAAAAGCCACAAAGATTAGACATTAAGAAGTGCTGTCCTAAGTAATCCTTGGGTCCAAGGGGAGAGCATATTAAAAAAATCTTTAAAATAACTGAATTATTTTGTCCAATAGGTATTTAATTATCACTTTCTATGTGCCAGGCACTGTTTTAGGCACCATGGATACAACAGGGAACTGTATACAGTTGCTGAGATGCAACACTGCATGCCAAAAACCTATGGTGTTTTGCACTAAAGTTACCTCAATAAATAATAAACAAAATCCCAGCTGGAAAAAAAAAAGAAAAACTCACATTACCTTGTGGAAACAAAGTCTTCAGAAACACAAGATGTAATATAGACAGGTCTGTAGGGAGAAAGCCAACACAGTCATTTGCCAGTGAAGTCATTGAGTAAAGATAATATTACAAGTAGTGAATTGTTGTAATATTGTTAGTCAAAGGACCTTCTGTGTCAAGTCATCAAAGGAACTAATGCAGTTTTCTATAACATTTAAGTAAATACAGGTTCCTAAAGGAAACATTTAAAGTCTACAGTCTTTAGAAAGTCTAAAACAAATTTTTCTAATATTGTAGGAAATCACTTTCCCATCTCGCAAATAAAATTATCTAGAATGCAGCTTTTCATAAGAAAAAAGAATAGTAATAAGTACAACTTTTATAGTAATCAATATGTATATATTAACTAGTCTTTTCTAGCTAACAAGATAATAATGGTTGATTGAGTGCTTTGTCTTCTCAAGGAAGCTGTGTCTACAGTGTTTCTTTAAGATTTCTCATAAAAGCTATTTAAGCTTTTTCTCCTTGGATTTTATCTGTATTTTATAGCCAAGGTTGAGTGAGAAAGTTTTTTCTTCAAGACAAAGTCTTAGCCATAATGAAGTTTGTTTTCTGAAGGGAGAGGTAGATAATAAAGACATATAGAACAAAAGAATTATATTTCAAAGCTTATGG
Organism: Scalopus aquaticus; assembly: GCA_004024925.1. Lineage (NCBI taxonomy): Eukaryota > Metazoa > Chordata > Mammalia > Eulipotyphla > Talpidae > Scalopus > Scalopus aquaticus. The sequence continues at coordinate 7,361 of PVIJ01019020.1, forward strand.
GTAATTCAGAAGGAATATATAATCTGAAATGCTAAAATAAAGAAGACTGAAAATAAACTGTGATCAGAGGAAGAACCTAGGGAAAAAAGTAAATACCCATTTATTATTTAGTTCGTAATATCCACCATATTTGGAGGCAGTCACTTGAATATTCTGAAATTTGTATTTTGTATCAAACTTACAAAAAGGTGTCAGAACAGAATGAAGGCCAAAAAGGATGGAGATTTACACTTAACAAATAAGGATTGATTTAGACCTTCACAGGGGGTGTCTCTGCTCCTCTTTTGCTTAGAAAGTTACCTCCAATATGGTCTAAATAGTTAACTCTAGATACCAGATGTGAAACTAAGATGTTCTATGACAGTTCACAAATGAAGCAATGTTAAAAGCTTAACCTCACTAATTAACTGCTAAATCTTGGGTCTATTGCTAATTCTAGAAAAATTTTTCTTTTCCCTCTAAGGTGAAGATTTGAATGACATTTCAATTGAGGAAACAAATTCTCCACCTTTAGAAGCTTCTGTCAAATTCAAAGACACAACAAAGAGGTGAGCAACGTTCTTTCAGCACATGCTTTAGTCCCTAAAAGGTACCAAACATTCACATAGGCACAGGGTTGGTTACCTGTCAATAAACCAATGCTTTTGTGATTTCCTAATCTCAAAACCCATTTGAATTAATTATTTTCCAACTTAGAGTCCTTTTTAAATCTAATAATAGAGCACCAAATTTTGATGCTGAATTCTATGAATAATATGAATACATTTGTCCAGATTATAAAAATTTTAGAAAGGATTAAAGTTGATATGAATTTATTTCATGAATGAGCTATTTATGATCTGAGAAATGTTGAACCCATTACTAAATATTTTTGAGCTTTGATTTTCTCATTTATAAAGCTGGAATAATAATGTGATATGCTAGGTATCTAGAATAATGCCTGGTACTTCATATGTGCTCCATAAATTATAGTTGTAGAAACTATAGAGTACTGCGATTCTGCCATTTTCGCAGGACAGGAGAGTCACTGTTAGAGTCTTATATTCTGCACACGTTTACATCCAAAAATATTTATGCAGTGTCCAAAAGACAAAAGGCATCCCTGTGCATATTTAAACCTTCACCCTTTCATATATATCTACCCCAGGACTGAAAATGCAGGGAATCTGGAGAAAAATCCTGATAAATTAAAAGTAATGATTCAGAAGCTTTATGTGTTTGCATTTACGTGGGCATTTGGAGGAACTTTCAAACGTGAAGATGAACATGAAGATGATACACTCTTGTACTCGGGTTTTGAATCTGCTTCTCTTTCAGAAGTAACCCGTGATTTTGACAAACTTGTTCATGAATTATTTGAATACAATCCACATATAAGTAAGTTTCGCGGGGAGGGAGATATACCAGTTATCTTTACTTTAGAAAATTACTTTGAAGCTCTTTAATCATTGGGCTTATATTCATTAAGCCCATCTTATAGATATACTTTTGGTTAATTTATTTCAATCATATCTTCCAGATAAAGATCATATCATAGTGAACCATTCCATAAATGCACCTCTTTCTTACTTGGATTTATTTATTTATATTTTCAACATGTAGACATCAACCTACCAACTGAATATTCTGTCTTTGGGTATTTTGTGGATATACAGCAATGTGAATTCATACCATGGTCAGAATTACTTCCTAATATTCAAACAATAATTCAAAGAGGTAATAATTATAACATTCATATTCATATATATTTACATTTATATGTATAGGTAGGTATGTCAGCAACTTTGAGGACTAACATATTCAAAGTTTGTATAGAAATCTGTTTATATATACACTTATAAGACATGTCCCTTTAAAAAATAACCTTTGAATATTATTTTCTGAGAAAGTTGGAATATCTATTTGATTGAGGCTCTTGTGCATTGTAAAGCTATACGTCACTGAAAGTCTTACTAATGGAAATATTTATCATTTTAATCAATAAACATTTTTGAAAGAAAAGAGAAAGAACCACTTCTAAAACAGAAAAGCATACACGAACTGTACTTGTGAAGGAAACTGCTAATTAGAAAAGTATAAATATAACTTGATAAATATACATGTACAATAAATTGTTCAATACAATAAATTGTCAGTATAGATAGCTGTACTTTAAAGTTTGAGACAGGAACTTAATCATCAAGCTTCATGTAGTGTTCTTACGAATATAAGAAATTCAATAAATGAAAACTAAATTGAATTACTTTGAGGGCAGGTTTTCCTCATCAAAGAATTTGAAAATTTGGTTATAAGATTCTCTGTCAGGTGCAGCAGACCTCTCATGTCTCACCCACTACTCACCTCAGCAGTGAATTTCAGTAGATCTGCCTGTTCTGCTCTCCACTCTCTCTGGTGAATCCTCTCACCCCACAAACCTCTGGACTAAACCCCAGTTCTTGTATGCATCAATAAATAAAAATAAATCTTAAAAAAAATTTCTGTCAGAAAGCAACTAGAGGGCCTCCCTGGTAGCGCAGCGGTTAAGCGCTGTGCTGTGGAGCTGTTGGCAGCGGCAACACGAGTTCAATGCCTGGCCAGGGAGATTCCCACATGGCGCGGCAGACCTCACCTGCCTCGCCCGCTGCTCCCCTCAGCAGTGTATTTTGGTGATCTGCCTCTTCTGGTCCCCACTCTGTCTCTGGTGAACCCTCTCGCCGCCCCACGCCTCTGGCCTGTACCCCAGCTTGTATACATAAATAAATATTTCTTTAAAAAAAAAAGAAAGCAACTAGATATATCAAAATTATGAAACATCCAGAAAGTTCTAAGTGACCCACCTTTCAAACTCAGATCTGTAACAGGGATCTAAAGTCACATCCTTCACATACTTCAAAAATCACCTCTTATGAAAAAGATTTTTTTTTAACCTAAAAACCATTTTTATTTCCAAGAGTATTGCTAATCTAATCTGTCATCAGGGGATATATTTTTTAAACTCAATGTTTTTTAATGTTCAATAAATATCCCATGGGTATTAATACAGCAATATTCTAATGTGTATGCCATATTCACTGTGTGGGGATATAGGGAAACATAATATTTCTTTTTTCAGTAACAAGATGGGAAAATAGGACTTTAATAAATAAAAACAAAAATGATGGAGAAGTTAATTGATAATAATATAAATTGGCAGTATTGTGTTAAGTTGACCTTCACTTGTCTTTCCATATACCTTTGCTGTTGATACCTGTGTGGCACAGACTGCTTGTGAGTCAATTCTCATTATTTCCTGACTCTATCCATAGACAATTCACTGGCACTTGGTCATCCTGCTAAACCTCCCTATACCTAGAGATGGCCACGTGACCCAGTTCAAGACAATGCCGTGTGAACTTGCAGCTTTTAGATTATCCAATTGAAAGGAATGTGTAATGGTGTGTCTTGTATATCTTGCATATTAACCCCTTGGCAGCTGTGTAATGTGTAAATGTTTCCTCCAGTCAGTGGGGTATCTTTAAGTATGTTTTCTTTCACTGTATAAAAGCCTTTTAATTTGAGGTAATCCCTATTGTTTATTTTTGCTTTTGTTTACATTGGTATAGGGGCCAAGTTTCTGAAAACACCTTTATCACTAATGTCATGAAATACATTGCTAATATTTTCTTCTTTTATTTTATTATTGCAGATATTATATCTAAGTCTTTAACCCATTTAGAATTATTTTTTGTGCATATGGAGTTAGAGAGGGATTCTAATTCATTCTTTTTTAAAAGTGTATTTACTTATGCATACAAGCTGCAGTGTAGGCCAGAGGTATGTGTGGATGAGAGGATTTACCAGAGACAGAGTGGGGAGCAGAACAGGCAGATTGACTGAAATACACTGCTGAGAGGAGCAGCAGGCGAGACAGGAGAGGTCTGCTGTGTCATGTGGGAAGCTCCCTGCTTGGGTATTGAACTCGTGCTGCAATGGCTCTGGATAGCTTCATAGTGCTGCGACTTAACCTGCTGCACCACCAGGGAGGCCCCTCTCATTCATTCTTTTACATGTGACCATCCATTTTACCAGGACCATTTGTTAAAGAGACACTCCTTTCTCAGTTGTGTGGTTGTGACACATTTGTATTTATGTGGATTTATTTTTGGGTTCTGGGGTTTTGATTCTGTTCCTTGGGTCAGATCAAAGCTATTACTTTATAGGATAAAGTCAGGCAATGTGGTGCCTCCTTTTCTCTCCTTTTTTCCCGGGATTGCTTCTAATTAAGCCTTTGTGATTCCATAAAATTTTAGTATTTTTGTTCTATTTTTATTGAAGAATATTATTGGTACTTTTATAGGTAATACATTAAGAAATTGAAACATTTTTAAATTTTAACTTAGGAACTTTAATACTAGCTGATCCTCAAGGATACAGTGAAAACCTCTTGAAGATAGCAGAGTATGGAGAGAACATGCATTTTACTGCGACCAGAGATACAACATGCCTTTCTTTTCTCATAAACCTTCTTTTAAAGAATTCCTGTCCTGTACTTCTCACAGGTATTGAAAATGTTTAAAAGGGAGCATTTCAGAGTTAAAAGAGGCTTAGTAATCAATCAGCCTAACCACTTTACTTGTACTTTGAAAGAGGGAAAAATATGCCCTAAAAGTTTCGTTACAAAATTGAAGTGTACTTTTTTTACCAATATTATGTGAATACTTCTTTCCGCACAAATTTGACAACCCCGGACCTTATAAATCTTCTTCTTCTTTTCACCACCATCAAGACAGATCCAGAAGCACAATTACTAGATTTATATAAATATCTGTCTCCATGGCTTATTGGCCAAGGTCCTTAGAGGGCTATTAGTATCAGTAATGTTGACTGACCTAATTGAATTTACACATATCACTGCATCAAAGAAAGAATAAAATGAAATTACCTGATTTTCTAAAAATGGCATACACAATTTCTCAACCTTATGATAAAATTTTTCAGTCCGTGCCCATTATCAGCTGAGTAGTTCAATACAGTTCCTACTCTTCCTTTAACATTTATTTCAACCCATTCGATCGGTTCTCTTTTCCAGTTCTCTAAGGTGTGTTGCCTTTCAGTGGAGACAATATGACAATATTTTTCCCAGTTCCATACTGAAACTAGGAAACAAGCAAAAGGAAGTTAGAACTCTTAGGCCACCCGTACATCTCCTTCAGCTTACTTCTAAGTTTTACCTTCCGTTTGGTGAACTGTAAAGCCATGACTCCTGTTATGTTACAGGAAGGAATTTATCATCAGATTTGTGTTGGCAGAAAATGTGGTAAAGTAGTTTTGCTGTGTTACAGGCCAAACAATTTGTGATAGGCTTAAATGAACATTAGATTTTGAGAGAGAAGTAATAATAAAATAATTTGTGAAGTTTTCAAATTAAGTACCTGATTTACTCTTAACCACATTTTTTAAGAGTAAAAAGATAATTTTAATGCAATTTTCAAATGAAAGAAAATATTATTGCTTCATTTTAATATATTAGCACCTATTCATTTTCTTGTACATAAATCTAACTTAATGTATTTTTCCCTTAGGAGATTCGGGTGTTGGGAAAACCACTACCATTAATCAAATGCTTGAAAAACTGGAGAATTTTGGAACATTTGATGTGACATATGGATCGACTTTAGGGGAAGTCCTATTATATAATGAAATTAAAAATAAAAGGTTGTATATATTAAACTCTTATTTTAATTTGTCTCATAAAAGGAATATTTGCTTTAATACATAAATGTCCCCTATTTTAAAAAGCAAACCTGTTATATACAAATGCAGTGACTGAGGAGTTAAGAAGATAATCTTTAATTTTCTAAAATATTAATAATTGATTAATACTTATTTAAGAACTTCTTGCATTTATATTTAATATGACTAAATTTAAAAATCTCAGTTTTTTCACATAGCAAAGTACAGCTATAAATTATTTTCCCTCATGGGAAAATATTTTCCCTCGTGTACAAATAAAGTATTGCATATAATTGGTTTTGTTGTACTAGGATATAATTCTTTCTTATCAAATATAAAAATATTCCTTACAAGGAACTCTATCTCTGTCATTCCCTGAAGTAAAACAAATGAGAACAAAATCTAAACTGCAAAAAAAGTGCAAATTTTAAAGTGAGTTCCATCCCTTTGAAATATCAGAGCAGCCTGCTGTTTTTGGATTGCATGAGAAGATGGAATTGTGAGAGCCCCATGCCAGACCTTCCTTGTAATTATTGGTCTCGTGTCAACTGCTGATGTCACATATGTACTTGGATATCTCATGAGCCTCTTAATATAGTCGTAACGTAACTCCTCATTTCTCTTCCAAACCTGTTCTTCCTCTGCTGTTTATCATTACAATAAGTGAAACCCAATTATTCAAGCCTGAAACCTAGGAATCATCCGTGCATCCCTCTTCCTCCCACCAACCCATCTCCCGTAAATGGACACTCCTTGTGAATGCTTTTTCCCCTAACCAACATCAAATTTTCTACTAGTTCTATCTTCACAATACATCTTGAAGTCATCTGCTTTATTCTCAACACCACTTTTGCTCAAGTCACATTAAAATAAAGGTGAATGAGGCTTTTGTTGAGTTATCCATAGGGCAAGTGTATTTTATAAGGGAAAGTGAGTTAATGGCTTACTATCCACAGAAAACACCCAATAGCCTGGTAGCCTAAGAATTTCGGCAGTTTGTTTTTTTGGCATAACCATGTTTTCTAATATTTCCATGTTCTATTGGTGACACTAAATTTATCTGTAAAGTGTGAAAAGAAAGACTTTCCTTGTAAGAGAAGTACTACCAAGCACACACTGATCCTTTCTTTTTTGTTCATATGGCTACTGTGTTAAAGAGACTAATTTTGAATTCTCAAAACATTTGCTTCCAACAGTCTGAAACAAAATATCAGCATCTTGATTTCTGAAACTCCTAAAACCGAAAACCTAGGTATGTATTACACAACAGTTGCAAAACCTTCTGTCTCAACCATACACAAATCATTTCACATTGTTTGAAATCTCAGAATGAAAATTTACATTGGCAATTTAAAAAGTCCTGAAAAATATCTAAAGTCCACTAAAATAATTCTACCCACTCAAAACTACAATGGTTTGATAAAACAGTATTCTGTCTACTTACCAGAAAGCAGAAACTAGTTTATCAGTGGAATCTTAGACTGAGTCTAGGAATGTTGAAAACAGTATCTGTCTGTTCTTTTCTTTGATGCTTTCAGAAATAGTGCAATAGAAAAGTTATGATTCTGTATGAGCTCTCAAATCTATATACTATATCTCATAGAAAAGTGTATATATATATATATATATATATATATATATATAAAATAGAAACGTGGAGCTTAAGGAGCCTTATACTTGAAAAGTATGACTCAGTACTTTGGAGAGCAGCAATTGTACTTAAGAGGAAAGGGGTTGAGAGATGGCTGTTGGGAAGAAGAGGAGCCTGTGCACAAGATTCCTGCCTAATGGGTTTTATGATTTTGTTTTTATCTCTACACTTGTTATAGCACCATGCCAAACAAGCCTTCTATGTGATTTTCACTCAGATAATATGTCCTAATTGAGATGCCCTTGGTAGACACACCTATGTGCTATTTCTTTCACGAACAATTTCATTATAAATTTAATAAATATAAATATTTGCATATTGAAAATCTAAATGTTTTAAACTATAAAGAGTTCTGTATATATGTCAATAAATGAAGAGAGGGTTCTCTCAGCTTTCATGCTATTGTGTTTGGCTGTTGTTGCCGAACATTTCAAAGTTGGTATTCCTTCTCTGATTTATAAAGAGCAAATTTTATAAAGAGTAAATTTTTGAAAATGATAACAATATAGTAAAATTAATTGTCATATTTCTTAACACCTTAAAGAAAAATATCATTTGAGTATTTCAATATGTTTCCACATTTCTTCCATATTTGGCATTATAGATAATTCTGGAAATGCAGAAGTTAAAGCTGATCGCTCATCGAGCTATGATAATAAAGGAATTTTAGTCTCTGCAATAAACTTTAGCATCAACACAACAGCTGCCAAAGCCAAGGAGATGATCCTTAAGAAGTTAGTAAGAAGAACTAAAGACACTCTTGGAGCACCAAAAAACAAAAGGGTAAATAAAACACATCCCAAGCAATAACTATAAATATTTTAATTGATGCTCATAAACAGAAAAGGATAAGTGTAATATCCATTCCTGAACATTCTTGGAAAATACACTTTATAATGGAGATTTTGATTTTCAAATCAATGTAATTCAGTTTCCATCATGATGAATTACGCTGACTCAGATTTACTTAAGTCAGTAGAAGCTACCAGGATCTGAATTAAAACACAAGCAGAAAGGAAGAGTGGAAAATGACTAAATGTTTTGTTATTGTGTGTTTTAGCATACTGGTTCATGTTACCATGACTTGGAACTCTAAGAGGAAGAGAAATGTGGTATCTGAAACCTTAGGGGAAGGTATCAAGAACATAACTTTCTTATAACTTGGGCGACTCTTACTTCCTTGAAATAGTGATGGATGCTCATTTTTACTCTGTCTGCCTAGCACATAATTAACCATCCTGTTGTTAAACCAAACCCTCTTTCACGGTTGAAATTAGCAACTGTTGAATCTAGTTTAGTGTACTAAAACCATTTCAGGGTCAAGAGGTTTGCAGGATGCATTAACAAGAAAATTACTTGTGGTCCTTCATGCCTGCGTTGAACCTGGTGACTATCAATTCCAAGAGATTCAAGGGCTTACTTCAGATTTCCTTGATTTCAGCTGAAAACTTGGATAAATTTGGAGGTCTTTGTCTAATCTGGTACACTTTAGGGATTTTGAAAGGGATAATAATTGGGCAACCTAATCACACAAATGAAAAATGTAAGCAAGAGAAATTTGAGTCAAGCCAATTTGTCTATAATCATCCAGTTTGTGATATAAAAAAAGGGGAGATGGGGTGTTTTAGTTAAAAAATGAAATTGAGTAGCAAATTAGATAATTCAAAATAAGTGATTTGTATTTTAAAACATTTTACTCTTTTTACAAAAATATGTACAATCTTAAGAAGCTAATGCATACAGAGAATGTAGTCACACTTCAATGTGTAATACTTTCAAAAGTGAAAAGTAGCACAAGTTTAAAAATTAGAAATGTGTCTGTATTTTCTGCTGGTCCTTCATGACAACAGCATTTGCAGTAGAAATTTGATAGTTCCAGATAATCGTCTTAGTCTTAAACTGGGTACATATGAAATAAAAATCTGCGACAGTGCCTTGCGAATAGTAGGCACTCAGTAAGTAAGTGCTGAATGAATGTTCCTTTGCACGATTATTTGAGCCATATTCCTTTGTAATACCTAGAAGTAGGTTACTTTATCCAATATCAAATAACTATTGTAGTTATTATTTGACATAATACTGTAGGTCTAAAGAAATGAATAGGAATTCTGTTTTGAAAACATTTTCTAAAAATCACATCTTCAAAATAGAAATCTTTAGTTGCCTTTTGATAGAAAAACAGACACTGCAGACAACTTTGTTCTTATGCCACAGCATAATTAATAATTCTAATTTGTAACTTAAAGAAAGACAGTACTAATAGGTTTTAAAATACTTTTTCTTCCTTAAGACTGTAACATTCATTGATGATCTGAGTATGCCACAGTCAGATGTCTACGGAGCACAGCCGGCCCTGGAATTAATCAGACAGTTATTAGACTGGGGAGGAGTTTATGACACTGAAAAACTTACATGGAAGGTAGGAATATACTGAAAGTTTGTTCACATTAAGTATTGTTACTTGACAATACAGTAACCATTTCTAACAATGTTGGGTAAATTAAGTGATAAAATCTCCTCAGGTGGACATACAAAGCACATTCGAATCCTGAACCATGCCAGTTGCATCTTTGCAATTGTGTGCAGATCCATAAGCTTATAGAAATTCTATTTCTAGTAGGATTAAGTCTTAGTAAAAATTGTAAGTGTGTCCTACAGATTTAGTTTCTGAGTCAAGTAGTGCTCACTGTTGTTAAATGATCAATAATTACATTTTTAATGCAATAGTAGTTAATACACATGAGAAAAACTACTAAAAATGCAATCTAACAAATAATATCCTTAATCTCTATGTGAGGTTACTTTACATTTAATGAAATTAAGTTCATCTTTATTTTCAAGAACTTAGATCAAGGATTTTCAGAAGTATTGCAAAGTCAAAGTTGCCCAGGGAGAACTTCTATGCAATTATTTTGCTACATTAAACCAAATCAGAATGGCTTAAGTTTTAAAAATATAAAATAAATGCAGTTTTCTCCCTCTTTGGTGTCTTCTCTGGAAATCACCAGCCCTGTGTTCCAGAACTGACTTTTTTCCTGAAACTTTCTGGACCTTGGTTCTTCATCTGTAAAAACTAGATGGTGGTATTACAGTTTCATGTCTCAGACAAACTTCAACCTAAGGTCCTAGATGATCCACACTAGTTTGAGCCACTGTCAGTCTAAGGCAGAGATAAGAGTCGAGAAGCAGTCCACCAGGGAGAATCCAGGAGATGGGAGAAAAGAGAAATCAAGAAGTGGATATGGAATGTACAACCTGAAGAAATTCCCTGAACTGACAAGAAATAGCATGGCAGGCCTTTGATGGGGTTTCTGTGACGCTGGCATTGGGGTAAACAGAAACAAACTGTTGAAAGCGCCCTACTGAGTAGAGTGGATGAAGCCTTGATTCCACCTGGCTCTATAATGCTGTATGTTTCAGGATGTCAAATGGCTATTCTGTAAGCAGTCAAGCTTCTTCTCACCCCATGCCAACCCTGGGCTTTCTGGAGACACACTTACCAGGCTATTCTGATTTTTGTAGCCAGAATTCTCTTTGTCAGCCTTGTTTTCCAGTGATTACTTTTTAAAAAAATAGTCTATTTCCTGATGACATTAGAAAACCTTCTCAAAGTAACGTATCTTGAAATTACATTTAGATTAGTTTATTTCAAAGAAGATAGTTTTTTATTACCATTATGTTTTGCAGTAAATAATAATTTTAATCTTTTTGCCGAAACATTTTAAAATCTTTTGCCCATTTGTGGGCCAGAAAATAGTCATGCTATGAGGAAATCAAATGCTCATCTGCCTGATGCACATAAATACCAAAGATATTCCCCCTGGTGTTTGGGAGAAGAAAGCACTTTATTACAGAGCGCTCAGTAGGAGGCAGGAACCCCAGATTCACATCTGCCTCCCCAAATGGTCAGGGGAATGAGCTATATTACATTTTAGGATTCTGTAAAACCAGAGTTGAATTTTATTGGTGGAGGGAGGGCTAGCCATGCAAGAATGTAGGTTTGCCTGAAGGTCATCGGTGGTGGTGGACTCTTTACTGGGTTGGGGGTCAGATCCTTCTGACTCATGGATGCCTCTTAGACAAAGGTTGAGCCACAATTGCTAGGTTTTCTTTACTGGACAGGCAGAATTGCTTGTGAAGAACAAGTTAGTTTTGATATTAAAGCAAAGGTAGTCATAAGGTATCTGATTTAACTAGTCAAACTGATAGCACTGGTCAACAAATTTTTACAAAAGTCATATCACTGAAATAAAATTAGTCATTTCCTATCAGTTTATATGTGCTCAACCAAATATGACAGTCAAGTTCTAATTTTGGCTCTAGTTTTTTTATTTTGTAATTTGCAATAAATTGATGTTTACATCACAAAATGCATGCCAATAATAATAGGCCTATGGTTAATACCTGTAAAAAATCAAGCCATAGACAACTTCTTAGATTTCTTCACTTTTCTGTTGTACAGCTGTTCAGGAGCATCTCTAGGGAGTGCCCAGCAGTAGTCAGCCAGCAATGTAGTGGACCATTTTACCTGGTATTTTTGTTCCGTTGATGCGTTATCTTGATGAAAATGTTTGCCATATTCATCACTAACCATACCACAGTTTTCAGGGAAGAAATCCAGATGGGAATGAAGAAAGTGGATCTTTAGAGACATATTGCAGCCAAGTTTCTGATACTGCATCATCAGCTTGTCTTCTACTAGTTCCTTGTAGTTTTCTGCCCTAACATTTCCAAGAAAGTTCGTAGACACTCAGCGAAAAGCATTCCATGCTTGTTTCACATCACGCTGTAGCAAGTTGTTGAACCGGTCATCTCAATGCAGACAGAATATTTGGATAGACTATTCTTGACTTCTTTTGCTTCGTTATTCCACTGGAAAGAGGAGGAACCAAGCAGAAGTAACAGTCTTTTATGTGGTTGCTTGGCTCCTTCCACACCATGGGGACTGCAAACGGCATTGATGGTCTTTTGCCATTTAACCACTGTGAAAGCTGTGTTGTACATGGAGCACAGCATATATGTGGGGCCCAAGGCTTGTCTTGGTCACCAGCCTTGCATCCGAAGTAAAGATGATAAGCCTTCTTCACTTGAGAAGTGATACTTTCCTTCTGGTTGGCAAATGTCACTTCCCCACAAATAGAGCAGAAATTGTCCACACTATTAACGCGCTTTTGAGGCATGACTGTTCTGTATTGTGCCTAAATGGATAAAATAATAACAGTTCTATGGAACAGTAGCTTAAACTGTCTTGCACAAAGTCTGAAATATTTTCAATGCTCAACCTTTCAGACAGGGCTTTATATAGTGCACTGCTGATGTCAGCTTACTTCAGCAGCTGCCTGGTGGTAGTATTGCATTGCATCAGAAAATGATGCAGTCAACTCTGGATGATGTGTGCATGATGGTATCATGCAATGCGATGCAGTATTACATCATTCTGGGCTGATGCACGATGTTGTTGCAGTCCTACTGGGTAAATTTACACAATGAAACACATAAAATGAATTATATGAAATATCTTCAAAACGAGAGCTAATAAAAATTTTTCAGGGTTATATTCATGTTCAGCACACCAAGATACTACAGATTAGGGCCTTTTTAAGTCAATTATGATCTCATTGTTGACCAGTGTAATGGAAAGTGACTAGACATGCCCATAGCTATCCTATGGGCAGAAAGAATGTGGGGCTAGGGTTTAGTGTGGGTTTCAACTTTGAGGGTTGGTGTCAGGTGTACATTCCACTTTACACAGGCATATTTAATTGCTTTTCTTTTTAACTCTTTCCATAGAATATTCAGGATTTCTCTCTCGTTGCATCATGTGCTCCTCCCCTTGGTAAGAGGGATATTAACCCACGTCTCCTCAAACATTTTTCCATTCTGGTACTGCCCCATCCTCCACAAAGTGCCTTATGCGCTATTTTCCAGGTAATCCAACTAGTTCATTTTCTACTGAAAAAAAAAGATTAATGCATAGTATAAGGAAATGTGAGAACTTAAAACCATGAACATTGAAAGAAAATTCTCTTAATCAAGAGGATTTTGTTCCCCCTATATTTTTCTATTCCACTGTTACAATTTGTCTCTGCATGCTTAAGAGGTAGATCCCAAGACCTTTTTTTTTTTTTTTTGTCTCCGGAGTACTCGTAATTCATGCCTTTAGACCACTCGTCACAGTAGAACAATTGTAATTTCCCCAGTTTACAAAACCCACAGCTTATTTGTACTAGTCTGCCATCTATCTGTTTAAACTGGATTCTAATTACTAACATTTTATTTTTTACCTTTTTATTTTTAAGTTTTTAATTTTATTATTTTTAAAGATTTATTTATGCATACAATAACTGGGGTGCAGGCCAAAGGTGTGGAGGTTGAGAGGATTCACCAGAGACAGAATGGGGAGCAGAACAGGTGGATTGACTGAAGTGCACTGCTAAGTGAAGCAGCAGGTGGAACAGGAGAGGTCTGCTGTGCCTTGCGGGAAGCTCCCTGGCTGGGCATCGAACTCGTGCTGCAATAGCTGTGATAGCTTCATAGGCTGAGACTTAACCCCTTGCACCACCAGGGAGGCCCTAATTACTAACATTTTAAATGAAATTTATCCACCATTATACTAAACACATCTTTTTAGATTAGCTAAGATAGTCTATGCTTAAAATCTTTGGCAACTAAACTATAAAATTTCTTTTTAAAGGCTCATTTGGGAATGTATTTCTCCATCAATAACTTCACATCTGATGTCCAGAAAAGTACAGATAATATTATATCTTGTTCCTTAGCTATATACTATCAAGTGTGTCAGAATATGTTACCAACGCCAATGAAATGTCACTACATATTTAATCTTCGAGATGTATTTAAGGTTTGTTTTAAAATTCACTCTTTAGCTTAATTTTAAAATTTAAGTTGAGGGAATGCAATTTTACTGAATTCTCTCACTCTAATTTCTCAACTCATTGGTAGAATCAACATTAAATTGTTAGAAAAGAAATAAAAGAGAAATCAAGTTGATTAATTTTGCTATTTGTTAGCTGATTATCCTATGGATCACTTGAAAAAAATTGCTAAAATAATTCCATGCTGAGAATTCGATGTTGAAACTTCTAAGACTATTACAAATTTGACTAGAATCTTCAACAGGGAAAAATGGCAAGATTATAACATAGGTTTTGGGTTTGATTTATTTCTAAGGTTTTATTGTGGTTCCCAGTAAGTGAAAGCAATAGCATTTCATAAACATACTGGTATTTTCACAAGTCTTGCTTCTACACCAGGAAATGTTGCCAACAGTGCTGATTTAGTCATCATCCTCAGTCAAATAGTTTTCATAATTAAAATGTTTAAAAGATTATAAATTTGTTCTTATTTCCCTTGCAATGGAACTGTAGTTCAAAATGGCACATACAACGTTTGAAATGGGTTAAAAGTTTTTTTTAATCCAAATTAAGAAGTTAGAACATATCAAAATATATCACTACCAACCTCTATGGCAACATCACAGTTAAGACTACTGAATTTCCTTCCTGGCAAAGCCTCTCTCAGACGAGACAGGAGTCTGTAAGTCCGCTGCCTCTTAAGGATGATGCTATGCTAGTTTTCCCTTTCCCATCTCATTCATCAACATTTTATTACTTGTAGAAACTGGTAAATCTTACCTTGGATAATAATTATGGAAAGAAAATTAGCTAAGTTTTAGCGTTTAGTTCACATATAATCTTGTTAATTAAAAACCATTTTTTACAATCCTTAATAGCTTCTGCTAGGATTGCTACAAGCTGACAAGGCTGTTATTAACTCCCATGAGATGGCTGCTCTGTTCTTTGTTCATGAAGCCACACGAGTATTTCATGATCGCTTAATTGAACATACTGATAAGGGGCTTTTCTATCGATTTCTTTCCAAGGACCTTGAGAATTATTTTCAGGTAAGCATGTTTAAAAAATTATTTTAAATGATGTCTCAGGCAAAATGTTGTTTAATAAAAGTACCCAGGCACTATAATGTTAATGAAACTTTATTAACATTCTACTTTCACCTGAAAATGTCTAAATAAGTATAGATTTAATATGCTATTCAGGAGAAGTGATAATGTCTTGATGCCTTTTAGGAACCTCAAAAATGCTCAGTTTTCTCCAGGGCTGGTAGAAGTATATATTCTCTTGATACCTCAACAAGATCCCTCACTTCTCTCCAATTCTTTGAGTTTTCATGTTTGCAGTGTCTGAAGCACAAAAGAAAGTGCTTCAGATTCACACTAAAATGGTTGTAATGAAATGGAGCAGTGCGCTTGGTTTTGTTACTGTACTCCTTGCTAACTTTGGAATTCTTTTCAAAACATTGCTCTCCTTTTCTTTCTTCTTTGGTGTGTCACTTTCTCTCATTCTATTCATGGAAGTCTGGAAGTATACTACATTCAAGGGCACAACTATATTTACCACAGTAAGAGACATGTGGAATAAAATCTTTATGCAAGAGATATATAGGTAGCTATACAGACATGCATATAAACTCAGAATACAAGTATATATATAGATGTAAATGTGTACATAGATATAAGCCTATGTGTATATATGTGTCTAAATTTACATGCGATGAGTTACAAACTCAGAAAGTTAAAAAAAACTTTCTAGACACACACACAAAATTTTTGTCCAAATTTTCTGCTCTTTAGCCCAGGCCCTTCTTGATATAATTATTCATGTTAATACCACCTTCCATTCACCAATCTTTTCTTTTTTTCATACCAGGCAAAATAACTTTCCATAAAGATTTAGGGATAATTCTTTTCTATCTCTACATTCACCATCACCTCTGCTCACTCATCTAGAATCTCTCAGAACTCTACCCAGTGGCAGTTCTTCTTCCTTTCCCTCCTTGGCTTTACTCTTTTGTGATACTTCATACTCATCTTGTTTCTATTTTCCTTCACTCAAGGCCCTAGACTACCAGGTAACTCTTCTGTTGTTCTCATTTTTCTTTAATAGCTTGAGAAGCAATGGAATATCAAGGTTACAAGCACAGACTCTGCCCAAGTCCAAAGCCAACTGCTTGTAAGAGCTATAGAGCCTTGGGCATGTGATCCTCTGTGTCTGTTTCCTAATCTCTAAAGTAAGGGTAGTAATTGTACCTCCTTCATGGTACTGTGGTAGGAATTACTGGCAAAATTCATGTAAAGTGCTAAGAACACCTTCTGATATATAATAGGTAGATGTAAGCTATCATAATATTGAAAAGAATGTAAGACCTTATACCAACATTTCAAATATAGGCAGTTAGTTTGACAGAAAGAGACTTAATTCTAAAATAAGACCTTAGGTTGACCTTTAAATCTGACTTATGTTACTCTGGGTACTTCATATTCAACATGCAAAAACATCTGCAAAACAATTCTCAGTCTTCATCCACTGCACCCTTTGCCATCCAGATGCTCTGCCCTGGTGTTCCTAAGCTCAGTAACTGGCATTATCATACAAGCGTCCTTCTACGCCAGAAATCTGAGCATCTCAGCCTCATATTCTGGTATTCAAGCCAGAGTGCATCACAGTTTCTGTTGCTCCTTTATTCCATAGGTCCTTTCCCCTGGCTCACTAATTACCAGCCTTCAAGATTCAACTTGTTTTCTGTCTCTTCTGGCTATTTCTGGTAAACACCACCCCTTTCCAGGTAGAATAAAGGAAGATTCTTTTTTCAGGTTGTTGGTGAGCCTCAAGATGTTATTCTAACAACAGAGATTGTTAATCTGGGACTCACAGACTATCAAAGAGTCCTCATATAGAACTGGATTTCAATGTATTTGGTTTCTTTTGGAGCCATTATATTTACAATATACATTTTTTTATTTTTATTGTTATTTATGTCTTTTACATTTTGTATTCCCCTTGGGTAGCCCACCACCAATTCACCCGTGATCCATCTCCATGGTCCCTTGTGTTCTTTTCTATTCCATTTTGTGCCCTTTCCCTTCCCTCCCTCCGGCTCCTTCCTCCCCCCCTCCCCCCCCACTGATTGTCTCTCTCCCACCCGGCCTCCCTATAG
>PVIJ01019021.1:0-24730 GCA_004024925.1 Scalopus aquaticus
ATACTCAGTGAAATAAGCCAGAAAGAAAGAGAAAAATATCGAATGGTTTCACTTATAACAGGACTATAGGGAGGCCGGGTGGGAGAGAGACAATCAGTGGTGGGGGGGGGGTGGAGGAGGGAGGCAGAGGGAGGGAAGGAAAAGGGCACAAAATGGAATAGAAAAGAACACAAGGGACCATGGAGATGGATCACGGGTGAATTGGTGGTGGGCTACCCAAGGGGAATACAAAATGTAAAAGACATAAATAACAATAAAAATATATATTTTAAAAAAAAAAGGTGATGACTTCTAATCCCACTGTTTCTTCCCATCTATGCAGCAACTCAGACTAGCTGCCTTAGCACACTAGGCTCTTGCTGCGTCAAGTAGGAGAATGTCTAATTGCTGAGCTGCGTGCCACCGCTTGTTAGCATTAGGGAATAAATGTTAGTGTACTAAGGGTGATGATGCTGTATTGAGTCCCCTTTGAACGGCAGATTCTTGAGTCAGGGTCCACTGTGCTTGGGGTTTGTTTCCTACCAGTCTCTTTTATTTTATCCTTTTCATACGGTTTGAATGAGTGTGGATGGGCAGTGGGTATTACAGCGGGAACAGATGGG
The DNA here is from genome assembly GCA_004024925.1 of Scalopus aquaticus. NCBI lineage: Eukaryota > Metazoa > Chordata > Mammalia > Eulipotyphla > Talpidae > Scalopus > Scalopus aquaticus. The sequence continues at coordinate 603 of PVIJ01019021.1, forward strand.
CAGCTTATTATTTACTTCTTCCTTCCATTCAGTTTTAAACCATATTATACCTTCTAAACACAAGAAGTTACTGAACCCCTCCCCCCCAACTATTTTTGGTGTCCCTTTCTATAGCTGAACACAGATTCACGCAGGGGAAAGAGTGCATTTCCACACTTCTCACTAGATTCTGGCCAATGAAATGCAAATAGAAGCATTGTCCTGGGAGGGGCAGGGCAGGGCTGCTTCTGAAGGGCTGGCTGGGAGGTCTTTGTCCCTCCTATCTTTTCCTCCCTCCCTCTGTCGGGTGTGGCTATTTCCAGCTGGGTCCTATCCTAGTGCTGTCAGAGTGGTGACCTGGGGGATTTGGGTGCCTGAAAACAGACACCAGCATTCCAGAGCTGGTCTACCCACCTACTGACTTCTATCTGCAGGAAACAAATCTCTCCTTTCTTATTTGTGATTTTTGCTTTTTCTTGCATCTGGACTGATATTCTATCTTATAGGTACAGGACACTGTCTTAAACCCTTCACAACGTTTTGTACAGCTCTTCCTCAACTTACAATGGGGTTATGTCCCTTAAATTGTAAGTTGAAAATATCCTAAGTTGCAAATGCATTTAATACTCATAACCTACCTAACATCAGTGCTTTGGTTAGCCAAAGCATGATCAGAACACTTCTATTAGTTTATAGTTGGGCAAAATCATCTAACACAGAGTCTTTTTTATAAAAAAGTGCAGGCTGTCTCATGTAAGTTATTGAATACTTGCTGAAGGTGACAAATGGTCTGTAGAGCATTGACTGACCTTTGTGTTTAATTGTTTAGTTTGACACTTGCTCTCTGGTGCATTAAGTGTTCAGAGTCACTTTGTTGTGTGTTGAAATTTAGCTTGTAAAAATCAACATCTCTTTTGTAATTTGATCTCTTCAAGTTACTTGAGATCATACCTCCCCCTACTTTTTAAAATTAAAATATTCAGATGCTGACACATTACTGTGAAATAGATAGGTTGGGATTACCTTCTCCCCTAAAAACAGCTATAAAAATTTTGCTCAAGTGCCCCCCAAAAACCCAAAACTTTCCCATAGAGCCCTTGACTTAAGTTGGTGGCTTGCGGCAGGGAGGTGAGGGAGGAGGTGAAGGGGAGCATGGCCAGGAATGCAGATATCTCAGCTGGTGATAGAGACAATATCCACATCACCAAGTCATGGAACCAACCTAAGTGCCCATGACAGTGCCCAACAACCAACAACTAGGTAAAAAGATTGTGTACTATACGCTCAATGGGACAAGACTTAGCTATTAAAAATGATGAAATGGTGCCTTTTAGGACAAAATGGATATATCTTAATGTGACTTTGCTAAGTGAAATGAATCAGAAAGTGAAAGTTACTGGATGATTTAACTTATTTGCAGAATATAAATAGCCAAAGAAAACAAACTGGCAAAACAATTCTAAGACTATGTAAAAATACACAGGTTGTAAGATGGGATGGGGGGAAGGGAGGAGAGCGAAGGAAGGTTTGGTGGAGGGTGAGTTAAACAAGTGCACATATGGAGTTGTAATCCCACAATTATATAATTATGCAAATTATTGCAAATCAATAACATTTGAGAGGAAATTTTAAAAAGAGATGAAATGCTGATTAGCTTCCAACCTTATTTCAGTGCCAAAGTAAGTTTGAGAGTGGTTGTTGCATGCAATGTCCACCTGGTGGCGCCACTCCACCAAGGCTGTAAGACGGGGCTGCCCTGAAGGGCAACCCTGGGTTCCATTTCTGATCCTGTCAGCCTGTAGGTTCTGGAAGCAGGAACCTGATTAAAAGTATTAATGTGCTAAGCTATGATCTCAGTTTTATATACTGTAAGTGTTTACCTCCATATATGTATGAAAGAAAAATTAAACCTATCTGGCAAATTGATCAAAGGAATCGATTTGAGTCAGTCGGAAAAACATAGCATAATCATATATCGAAAAATGTGCAGTGGCATATAAATAACACATCACGAACGTGTTTTAGGGTGATCATATCTAATAAATATATAAATAAATTCAGTCCTTAAAATAAATAAATTCAATCCTTGTCTAAAAGCATTCTGAGATCACTGCACAAAGGGGACAAATGGAGCAACAACACGTCATAAACATGAATAATGTGTGCAACTTCCCGTGTCAAAAAATAAGATGGATTGATGGATAGGCAGAGGGCAGTGCAGGTGAGTAACTATGTGGGAAAGCAAGTATGGGGACACCCTGGTGACAGTGGGCCTTTAAAAAACATTAAATTTATTTATTTACATCACTGTTAATTTTTGGACATTATTTGATTCCTCCCCTGGGCTGTAGTCTCCGTGGTTCTCCCACCCCCAGAGCACCGGGGATCCATCACCACAGCCCTTGTGCTCTTCCCTCCCCTGCTTTGGCTCCTCTCCAACCTGCCCCCTGCTTTGTGCCTCAGATCTGCTGTCAGCCTGCACCGTTTCCTCCCGGCTGTCTTGTGGGCTGGGTCTAGTCAGGCTCACTCCGAGTGGCGGTCCCCTGTGGATGACCAGCTCCGGGCCCCAGGGACATGTGAAGATTTGCCGGCAGCTTAGTGTGGGAAACATTGATCACCTTGCTCTCATTTCTGTCTGTTCCGTGTTGGCCCGGGAGAGTGCCCAAATGAGCAACTCTGGTAGCAGAACAGAATTCCAGGGTGAACCCAGTGATGGTCACACTCAGGCTCCTGCAGGTCCCTTCAGCTGGCGCCTGCTGGCCTGCGGGGAGGAGGCAAAGCCAGCCTTCTGGCAAGCAAAGTGAAAAGAGTTCACTTAGGAATTCGAAGAGCCCTGAGTATCCTCAACACAGAATAAGGAACAACGTGGCTGTGAAAAAGAGCCCATTGAAAAGCAAGCAGGAAGTGCAGATACCTGCAGGGTCAATGCGTTCACGTGAATGAATGGTTGCAAGCCGATTAAATTGCTGACTAAGGAATTAAATGTACTGAAGGATTTGTTTGTTAGAACAATGCATTCTGATAAAGCAGTACAGCAGACCTCACCCCTTCCCAACTTCCCCACTGGTGACTTGACGGTTAAAGGCATGGTGCAAAAAAAAAAAAAAAAAAAAAAAAAAGGCATGGTGCCTACATGTTCATATCAACAGCTGAACAGTCGTATTGTTCCTTTTCTCACAGAAGTTTGTTTTCTAGGTTTGGCGCAAGTCCAGTAGCTGAACATGTTCGTCTTGTAATTCAAATATCTGGTTTTAAATGGTATTGATTTTTCCGTGGGGATAAAACAGTACATTTATAAGGTGCATGATTAAAAACAAACAAACCCTGGTCATTGATGTTCTTTATAAACCTTTACTTCCCAAGATCGACAAGAGGAATAGCAAACTGGCAGTCACATCGAAGGCGCTTGGTTTTAAAGCACGTGGTTAATTGATTAGGGAAAGCTGGATACCGTGGATGTTAAGCTTTTTGTGATTTTGTTCTAAATTTTGTATTAAAAACCCTTGGGGCTATGGAAACGAATTACTTTGTAATTTAGAGTGATTTTATTATAGCATTATAGCATTAACCTTGTTTTAGCATATTGAGTGCTGTTTTTCCCAAATACGAGTTTTTGAATAGTGATGGTCAAGTATTGGTGGTGGGTTACCCAAGGGGAATACAAAATATAAAAGATATAAGTAACAATAAAATATATATATTTATACAAAAAAAAAGAACCCCCACTGCATTTCAAAAGCAGTATGCAGCCAATAGGCTTAAAAATATAAATTACATTGAGGAAGCAGATGGATTTTAAAAATGAAAGTAAAGCATAATAGAATTGTGCTTCTGGGATACCTTTGGGCTATTCAATTGGCATTATTTTGTTTCCTAATGAAAAAAAATTTCCCTAGACAACTCAGAGTTTGGGGAAAGTTGTATACCAAAATTTGTTTCTGCAGATGCATCTTTTAGACAAAATGACTTCACAATTTGGTCAAGCTACCAATTAGGATTTGGAATATTAATTCATCAGTTCATTTCTCCTGTGTTCAGATCTCTGCAATGGGGCTGTGAGTTTTAAAGACAAACTTTGCTTGTGTAGACTCGTTTTGGTATTTTGTTAACTGACTGATTATTAGAAAAATTTGTCATCAGCTCCACGCCACAGAGTGCTATCTGTGTTCTTTCCGTGGGTAGGAGAGGATACCAGTGTTCTGCAACTTAGCAAAGCCATTGTAGGGTTGTGAGTACCTTCTCTGTGTGACAGAGCCCAGGCTGACCTGTGAGATCTACTGTCCCAGGAGGTCAACTCCCTAAAGAGTCGGGACACAGGATTGGGGTCTCTGTTAGGGCTTACTATGTTTAGTTTGGTTGGAGTATTGATCTACTTGTAAAGCTTGATAGATGTTTTGAATACCTAACTGGACATACCCACAGAATCCAACAGAATCTTTAAAAGCTGATTAATAATGTGTAATTACCCTAATTGGAGATGCACTTACGTCACTTGAATCTTCAAGCACACATAATAGGTGTTATAGACATTTGAATCTCTTATCTTCTAAAAAAACTTTCAGAAATTGAGATCACTCTAGAATTTATGTGAAAATTATATGAATTGAATTAGCTATCTTGGAAAAGAAGCTTCAGCGGAATCATTGAGGTTGTGTGGCTTGAATTCAATATTTCAGATTAGAACATGAATTGGAACCTTTGGAAAAAATGATTAAAGCTTTTCTGTTACCTGTATGAATCAAAATTTTAGCATAGGCAGTCATTTATGCATAGAATAAAAATGTTAACCATTGTCTTGACTATCTTACTGAAGTGTTTTGGGAATGAAAGTTTTTACTTTGATTTATTAGTACAAAAGGGAGAGAAACCAAGTGTGGGGAATGGGTAAGTTTAGGGCTTTCTGAATTGTGAATTGACATGTATAATGTTTATTCTGTATGCACCATTAGGATTTGATCAGCCTCTGTTGGCAGGTCCAGTAGTAAAGGAAATAGGCCTATACTATAAACTTTTAGCTGTATCTGAGTCTTGGGTAGGGGGTAAGGGGGGTCGGGGCGCTTCAGATTGGTATCACTGCCTGTGGTGAGAGGAGACTTTTCCACTGCCTGGCCCTTCAGTTGTGGGGGGAGTACTCAGAGAATTGGGGTAATCTTACTAAGAAGCAGTACGATTTTAATAATATGTGACCAAAATTTGGAAATTCAGTTCATAATTGTGAAATTTTCAAATGCAGATGAAGTAGAATTATTTATAATTTAATATTGAGTATTAAAAGAAAGGAAATTGTAGCATCTTTGAATGTTTCTTAATCACCATTAAAGGACTTGAAATTTTGTACCTATATGACCCAGTTAGCATGCAGAGTGCTCTTAAAAAAATTCTAATTATTTTTTGTAACAAGAATTTTATTTTTTTCTCCTTCAGTTATGTTTACTGAGTAAAGTTGGTTTACATCCATTGTGTTTGTTTTCGGGATTATAGGTTCAAACTTCTACAAATGTATGTTTGCATACCATACCCACTACCAAAGCCCCCCAAATCCTCTACTGTGCTCCGCAGGCTCTCCTCCCTCTCCCACTCCCACCCAACCACCCTCCCCTTCTCATTGCCTAAGTTTTTCAGTCAGATGTCAAGGATTTGTTGTTGGTTTGGCTTTGTCTGACCCTTGTTTAGTTACTCAGTGTAATTTTTTTAAGGGTTTATTTTATTTATTTATGCATCTAAGAACTGTGGTGTAGGCCAGAGGTGTGGGGTGGTGAGGTCTGCTGTGCCATGTGGGAAGCTCCCTGGCCAGGGATAGAACTCAGGCCACACCGCTGAGGCTTTAACACCTGTCACCAGGGAGGCCCTCAGAGTACTTTTTGATGCCAAAAAAATAGGAGAAAAATTTTTGCTTGACAAAAGCCAGGAAGGATAAAGTCCATTATACAGTTTTCAGCTCTGCCTCTCAGGAAACGTACTTAATTTGTCCTTTTTGTTCCTGGCTGTCCTCAGTTTGTGAGATTGCTCTGTATGTTTTTAAGATATGATTTTGTTTCTTTCTATGACTTTGAAATAAAAAATTGGAATAAAAAGGAAAGAAGTATAGAAAATGTTAATTATAGAGTGTCAGTGGTGGGTCTATGTGTTTGCTATGAAAATCTTTCAACTTTTCTATATTTTTGAAAATATTCACGATAAAATGTTAGCATGAATAATGATGGCAACTGAATATAAAGTGTTAAGTAAATGAGAATGTTGTTCTACAATGATATTGAAAAAAGAAAATTGAAAAAAAGGGAAGTCTGTTCCTTTCAGAAAAATGTGAAGTAAGGAATAGTGAAAAAATGAAAATTACCATTTCAAAACTCCCAAAGTCAAAATTGATTCAGATAAGTGTCATCAGTGGGTATCGAAACCCCTGGGGGAACTGTACTGGGGAGCAGGAAATGCACACAATCTGGAGTCATCAGCCCTCAGATTGCCTATTCTTTAGAAAGAGAGAAACGTGCTTTTTTTTTTTTTAATAGACAGGTCTGCCCGTCATCACGCCAACCAAGTCATAACCAATAGTGGAGCTAGATTTCTTCAAATGTTCTTAAGTGTATTTTTTATTCTTTTTTACATGCAGGGTTTGCAGGACCTGGAGCCCGCTAAAAGCTGTGTAGTGTAGAATTGTGTACTCCAAGACATCACTGCCCTCCTGCTGGGTGACTTTCATTCTGACTGCAGCTTTTGATATTCACGCTGCAAATCTGTGTTTGATAATGTGTAATTATTTCAGTCTGGTTCTGATTTCTTTTTATTGCTTCTTGCCTTTCTTTGACTTAGGCTGATTGTTAAAATAGAGGCATAACTCCTTTAAGAATTTTTAGTGTGTCTTTGAGAGTGAGGAGACCAAAGAACCGTATTCAACATTTCTTTCCCTTAAATTTCTAATGTTTGCCTTGTTATCAATTTTTTATTGTCCCGAAACCAAGAATTTGGTGATCAGTATTCTTTCTCTTCCCATTAAAAACAGGTCTTCTGTTTGTCCCTTACTGAGTAGTCACTATGGTCTGAATGTTTGTTCTCTCTCTCTAAATTCCTACCTTGAAATATTAACCCCCCCAAGATAGTGATGTTAGGAGGTGGGTCTCAATTGAGAGATACTTAAGTTATGAAGGTAGAACCCTATGAATTGGATTGTCCAAATAGACAATGATGGGGTTTAGTTTATCGTGGTACAGGGCTAGTTGATATTTATAGTTTTGACTCCACAGTGATAACAAACAGGGTGCAGGGGCCTCCCTGGTGGTGAACAGTCATGCAACGGGTTAAATCTCAGCACTCTGAAGCTATCTGCAGCCACTGCAGCACGAGTTTGATCCCCGGCCAGGGAGCTTCCCACATGGCACAGCAGACCTCTCCTGTCTCACCCGCTGCTCCCCATCAACAGTGTATTTCAGACAATCTGCCTGTTTTGCTCCCCACTCTGTCTTTGGTGAATCCTTTCACCACCCCACACCTCTGGCCTACACCCCAGTTCTTGTACGCATAAATAAATAAATCTTTTAAACAAGCAAACAAATAAGCAAACAAACAAACAGGATGCAATTATTGTTGTAGAGAAATTTGCTACAACAGAGTTGCCTGCTATCTTGGTAATATTTTCCGTTCTTCCAGGAAATGTCCTAGGGCCATATCTTCCCACCAGATTCTTTACTGGTGTGTTGGGATTTGCCTTAAATTTGCCTTAAAAGACAAAAAACCAAATACTTGTCTCTTATAATATGCCAAGTATATTTGTATGTATTTATTATTTAAAAGTATTTTAATATTATATTGGCATTTATAAATAACAAATATCTTCAGAAACATTTCAATCAGAATCATATTCCTTGTGGTAGGGAGATTTAGGAAAATGGTAAATGGGAATTACTTATCATCTCTTTTCTTCACGACAGCTCAGGAAAACAGCTGAGACCCAACTTAAGGAGCAAATGTTCCACCTGCCAGTTCATCCTTCTGTTTCCCCTCACTCATAAGGGAATTTAAATAATGTGAAAGTCTTCATATCTCTGAATGCAAAGAAGAGGGCTCTGAAGCAAAGATCAATTCTTTCTGGATGCTGATTAAAGAATGGAGCTAGGCTCTAGGAGCTAGGATCTAGAGGAGCTAGGATCCTAGATACTGATATTATTGCATTTAAATTCATAAACAGGATTAAATTGGTGAAGTCCACTGATTTCAAGTCATATCAGGTAAATTATCGATTCTCCTAACTCTCATCAGTAGGTAGAATGTCTAAAATACAGACTTAATAATTTGAAATCTAATCATTGGGATAATTAGAGTTGCAAACAGGCCTTCTCTGTAGGGGTAGGAGGAAGAAAACCATTTTTTAAAATAGAATAGATTTTTCTATCAAATAGGTTATATAAGAGACCCTTAGTAAAACCTCACTTCCTTCTTCAAGAGGACCCCTGTCATCTCCAGTCAAGATCAAGGCCACGTAGAGTACACCAGTTCTGGCAGCATTACAGTCCACCTCTTACTCCCACCCATGCTTTCTAAATTTTTCCTCCTCTACTTCTCTCTTCCTTGCCCTGAAGACATTCTCTGCAGCGGAATGAGGAAGTGATTTGTGGGTAAACAGGAAGCCTAACATTTGTTGGCTTCTAGAAATGTCTTTTGTTGGATTTGTGAGCATCATTTTTTTCTCTGTTTCTTCCTTGTTGGATCCACGTGTGATGTAACTAGACCCTTGCTCCCCACCTGTTTGCTTTGCATGGGTCTGGCCCTCGATTAAGCAATGCTGTGTTTCAGACCTCCCTGCTACTCAAGTTAGACCAGTGTTCTTTAACCAACTTCCTCCTTGCAAATGTTTCTGGGATAGACTGGGATGGATGAAAAACTCAGAATTAGAAAATAAGAGTTCTTTAAAAGCTAGAAAAGTTGTAAAGTGATATAATTGAAAGGGAGGGACACTGAGCAGGAAGTGGACCTTGTTGGTTGGCAGCTGTATACAACTTTATAGGCTATACTATTTGGAGTTCTGGTTTGCTCCCACAAATGAGCAGGTCAGGAATTGAAGGTAACTGGATACTCCAGAGGGGAGCAGATATGTGTGTCTTGGTTCCTTCTGGATTGTAAGTGATATATTCTCATAGTGCGAAGTTCCTTCCCTCAAGTGAATCGGTAGCTTTCTGACTGTCTTATGGAGGAATTTGTGCCATTACCTTATTTGTCACTCATTGTAATCTAAATGGTTCAAGTACTTAGAGTATAAAGTTTCAGTTTTAAATCTAAACTTATCATTGGTTTTAAATTCTTGGGACTGGATTTTGAAATAAGCGAAGAGCCTTAAGGTGAATCAGAACAGGCTTGTGTTCATGGCTCTTCTCTTTACACCCTTTCTGTCTCCCTGATCAAGCTTCTCACATCTCTTTATTCAGGATTTTGACTTCTCCACATAATGTAATATGGAAATAAAAGCTCTTGACATGGTAGTGTGGGAAACATTTTTTTGTGCCCAATTAAGAATTTTCCCACTAGCACAGAGTAGATACTCGCTATAGATTAGTTGAATGAAAGAATGAAAGCTTGTAAGTGTTTATTTGGAAAGTTTGGGAAATATTCCCCAATACCCAATTTAGGTGAGATCACTTTCTAATGTCAAGAATAGATTTTTATAAAAATTGCATTGTGGGGCCTCCCTGGTGGCGCAGCGGTTGTGCGCTGTGCTGTGGAGCTGTCAGCAGCACGCGATGCGAGTTCAATGCCTGGCCATGGAGAATCCCACATGGTGCGGCAGACCTCTCCTGCCTCACCCACTGCTGCCCTCAGCAGTGTATTTCTGATCTGCCTGTTCTGCTCTCTGCTCTGTCTCTGGTGAACCCTCTCGCCACCCCACACCTCTGGCCTGTACCCCAGCTTGTATGTATAAATAAATAAATCTTTAAAAAAAATTGCATTGTGTTAATTTGCCGCCAATAACTAATTTTAACCAAACAATAGCTCTCTGTCTCCAGCTTCTTGCATAATACCTGGCGCAATGTCAGAATTCAATACATTTTTGTTGAATCAATAAATGCCATGGTTTATGTCAGAGAGCTTTTGTTCTCAGAAGAAAACAAAGAAGCCCTGGATTTCCAGAATAAGGAAATGAGAAGGAACCTTAATAAATCTTTGGGTACTCTTCCCTGTTTACCCACTGAAACTTCCTGGTAATCATCTACTTTGCTGCTGAACACCTACAGGAGGCTCCTGAGCCATGGGACTTACAGGATTTTTATAAGAAACTTTTATTTTAAATTTTGTTCCGAAGGACACAAGACAGCCCTATCATCCCTCCCTCTCTACTTTCCTCCCTTTGTTTTTTTCGTCCTCAATTTTCTTTCCAAGGAAAAGCAATGAACAATTAGGCATGTAGTGGTTATAAGTGACTTCTGTGTTAAGCACGTAGCCTATGTGTATTGTGAAATTAGAATCCTTCAAATCCAGATCCTGGCTTTAAATAAAAACCATGTTGCACTATGCACTATGTAATTTGAAGAGAATGTTGCAAACTTCTGTGGCATGCTAGAGACTGGGAGTTTATGCTTATAACAATAATAATTCTAAATCTGATACTTAGATTTTTCCCCCCAATATGACAATAGTTTGGCTAATATCCAGGGGCCAACTTTTCTTCAAAATCAGTAGTGTCTGGATGAAATGTGTCAGTAAGTCCCACCACCCTCATTTGAAAATAGGGATTGTGGAAAAAAGTTTTGTACTTTTAAATAGTAATGATAAAACTAACGCCTGGTAATCAGTCTTGTTTCTGTCCTAACTGAAATATGAATTTTTTTTTTCTAAAACCTTTTTCATTCTACCCTCTGTAGGTTGGGGATATGCTGTGGGCCAATTGAAATGGTGTTCCTATGACTGAACAGGAGCTTAGAATTATTACTGAATGACACCTGCATGGCAATCCATGTAGGACCAAAGGTGGATAACAAATTAAATTTTACTCTATGCAATCAACATGTAGAACCTTAAAAAGGAGACTGTTGAAATCAGGAGGACATGCCTCTGGAAATATTCACAGTAGACAAAACAGCATTTAATTTCCTTTTCATTTTTTCTGTGACCATTAAATGCGTGAATTTTCCCTCCAGTTTTGGTAAAGGGCAACAATGATGGCTATAAATTTTGGACTCTTAGTCATGCTCTACTCCTAAGTGATCGTACAATGCATTTCACCCCTCTGAAACCAAAAATATGGCCAATACCATTCATCCCTTTATACATAATCCCTAATAGATGTCTAACTTTGCTGTTTAAATCTAAGGTTGTCAATGTCATTACAGAAATAATGGAGTAAGGGCCCCCAAATCTCTCTCTTCATAAAAACCACAATATCGCTAGCAAAATGATCAAAATAACTTTTTCAGAACACTGAAAATTAACCAAAGACTTGAAGCAATCCAGAAAGTAAAACAATTGAATTGCAGAACCACTAGTTTAGTAGTTTCTTAATCCCCTAGTCCTATTTCTCTCTTCCTGGACTCATGAAAGCCTTGAAAAACCAAAACTCTGCAAACACAAAAACTAGAGATCTATGGCAGGGGGTAAAATGGGATTTATTCTCCCAAAGTCCAGTTTCTAAAAAAATACCATCATTTGATCTGTTGCAGATCTGTAGAAAATATTCACAAGGCTTGCTTTTATTCAATCTGATTGAGAGATCACCCAATATTTTCTCTCTAGGAGCAATTGTTTAAGATAGGCAAATGTCTGAGATATGACAACAGTTGGAGATAAGAATGCTATAAGGAAAAATTTAAAGGAAAATCTGAAAAATGAGATATCCATAATAGACTTTGAAAATCTCTGACATTCCTGGGAATTTAGAAGCCTAGTCTCATACCCAGGGTTGTGTCCATGATGGGGAATACTGCAGTAGGACCAAAGCCCTCACCTTGGCTGATCTTGAGACTCAATAGAAGCAGGATATGTAGGTGAACATAGAGTTGCCAAATGCCTGCCTGAGCACTGGAGGCAAACCCTGTAGTATGCATACAGAAACTCCAGAAAATATTGGGAGATTTATTAGTTCCAGAACCCTGGGAAATTTATGTCAAATTATTAGCTGATCATTAAGATAACTAAACTGATATTTATTTGCCACACATGACAAGAAATACAAATTATATAGAATTAATTCAGTTAAGTCACTAAACACACAAATAACAGCAATAACAACTACAAACAGCAATGACAAATAGCCCAGGGAAAGGAGAGAGATATCTGTTTTTCAGAGTTGCTGATAATATTACATTATTTTAAATATCCAGTTTTTGACAAAAAGTTGTGAGATATGCAAAGAAATAAGGAGTGGTTCATATGCAGGGGATAAAAGTTGCAAAAAGAAACGAAGTATTTGAAATGTTTTCAAAAAGTTAAAGGAAATCTTGTACATAGAACTAGGAAAGTATGAGAAAGTATGAGAATAATGTCTCACTAAATAAAGAATATCAATAAAGAAATTTTGAGCTTCAGAGATTTGTGGAACGTCATCAATTATACCAACACATACTTAGTGGCAGTCCCAGAAGGAAAGGGGCAAAAAAGTATTTTAAGAAATAACATTTGAAAACTTGCCAATACATTAATGAAAAGCATTAATCTAAGAGGCTTAATGTATTCTAAACAGAATAAAAATAAAGAGAACCACTACTAAAGACATCATAATCAAACTTTGAAGAGTTATGGACAAAATGAGAATCTTGAAACCAGCCAAGAGAGAACTCACAAGGAATCCTTAATAAGATTAACAACTGATTTCTCATCAGAAATTATGGAGGCCAGGAGGCAGTGAGATGACATATATATTCAACATATTCAAAGTGTTGAAAGAAAAAAAACCCTTTCGGGCCTTCCTGGTTAAGGAAGGGTTCAGTCTCAGCACTATGAAGCTTAGCCACTGCAGCACAAGTATGATCCCCAGCCAGGGAGTTTCCCACATGGCGCAGCAGACCTCTCCTGCCTCGGCCGCTGCTCCCCTCAGCAGTGTATTTCAATCAATCGGCCTGTTCTGCTCCCCACTCTGTCTCTGGTGAATCCTCTCACCACCTCACACCTCTGGCCTATACCCCAATTCTTGTATGCATAAATAAATAAATCCTAAAAAAAAAAAAAAAGAAACATCCTCTCCCTCCCCAAAGCCTTTTTTGGGGGGAGGGATATAATGGGGAGCTTATTTTGTTAACTGGTTTCGGTTGGGGAGTAGAGTTAGTTTTTTAAAAAATGTCCCTGGTTTTTGGATAGAAGGATGGGGGACAACTGACTGTTCACTACCAAGGGCCAGTGGGGGTGCTAGAAGTCTATTCTCTCTTTGGTTTAGGTTTTTGACTTGTTTTTGTTTTTGGTTTAGGTTTTTGACTTGTTTTTTTAAAAATCTATGATAGTTTGTTTCTCCTCTCCCCCCAAAACAAACACCACCCCCCCCCCGAAATCCCAGGATTCTCTTTTTTCTGGGAAGCTCTTAGGGCTTCTGACCACCCATGCTTCACTTTCCCTTTCACCCATATTCTCTGTTCTTCTCAGTGTTTTGCACTTGACTATGACCATTCCCCTGTCTCCATCCATCACCCTAAGGATCTGGTGAGGGAGTTGGGAGGAGGGACAGAGTGGGACAAGAATAGGAAGGATGTGACCTCTTCTGTTACTGAAAAAAAAAAAAGTTGTTGGAAGGCAGTAATCTCCCTGCCTTATCATTGTTAGAGGCCTAATTTTATATCTATAAATTTATTAAAAAGCAAGTCAAACTTGGATGTGTCAAGTTAAAATTACTGTCAAAGTTTAAATACCTACATACTCTCTATGAGTGACTTCTAGGGAAAAAATGATGAAAACATAACATATTAAAATATATGAAGTTAAAGCAGTGCGAAGAAGGAAATTTATCATCGGAATTGTTATATTTTTGAAGAACAATCCTCTTTAAAAATATAGAGCAATAACTGAATCTCCTACTGTAAAAAACTACAAAAGAGCAAACTAAAATAAAGCTAACAGAAATAAGAAAATGAAGATTAGAGTACAGATAAATGAAATAGACTAGAAAAAAATAGAATAAATGCAATGAAAAATTGATTCTTTGCCATGAACAACAATTGACAAATCTAGCTAAAATGACAAAAAGAGAAGACACAAATAACTAAAACAAGGAAGGAAAGTTATCTGCTATTACCAACCTTATAGAAATAAAAAGAACATTAGAACTATTAATTGCACGTACAATGTTGTAAACTAATGTTACCTCAGTAAAAATTTTTTAAAAAGAATATTAGAATATATATTTATTATATAAACTATTGTATATGTCATACATAATTTTATAATATAACACATATATTATGTATGATATAATATATGTATTGCATATACATATAGAATATATGTATAATATATACTATATAGATATTTGCTGATGGTTAATATTATTAAATTATATATATATTAAATATAACACATCTACATTTATCCACATTATCAGTGATTTCCTGTTTTCTTTCCACTGCCTTACCTACTGATGAAAAAGTGGGTTTACTCTTTTAAAGGGAACCATTTTGGGAATGCTTGAATGAGGAAAAAACTAAATCCCTAAACTCTTCCCTTCAGTGACGTCAGGGAAGTGTCTTGGGTTAGTCATCTAGGCTATTTTTTTTCTCCTGGAAATAATAAGGTCTAGGTAGGCTCATAATGACTTGAGGCAGAATGAATAGTCTTCTAACTTCCTTCACGCAGCAAATTGCTGTCATGTGTTGTTCTGTTTTAATATATTTATAGAAAAAAGCATCCAGGTGGCTGCAGTCACCTTTGTCTTGAGCTTTGTGCAAAACTACTCCACAGCCTGAGAGTGATTCTTGACCTCTCTGACTAATCAGTCAGGGAGAAACAATATTCTTCCTCCCTGCTTTGCATAATTACTCCCAACCTCAGATTTTTTGGAACTTAATGTGTATGGGTTAGAAGGCTATGCCAATGTTACTGCAGTTATTGGACCTAAATGCTTACTTTATTGTTTAGTGACCTTGAAGCCCAAGGGGCTGCAGACACTTGCTCTTGTGAACTCCGGCGTGGAGTGTCAGATCAGGAAGAGAACTCACCTAGGAACAGCAATGAGAGCTCCTGATCCAGACCCAGTGGGAAGAGCTCGGGGTTTGCCAAAGATAGTACTCCTCCTCCCTGGGCCCTCAGGCACCCAGCCCAGCCAGGCAGCCGCAATCACTCAGTGAGTTTGGCTAATGGGTGACATGAGGCTGCTTTGCATAAACCTGTTCGCTGGAGTGCGCTAGAGGGACTGAGCCTGGCTTAAGAGAAAGGAAGACTTAGGTGTTAAAGATGATCTGAGTTTTCCCCCTTCTTTCCCTCTCACCATTTTTTTTTAAATGACTGCAAATAAGTACTGTACTCCTGCTGTGAGCCAGAAACAAAAGCAAAGGCAAGATTTTTTCCTAAGTGACAGAGCAAATCAGGATTAAAACAAGCCTGGTTAAAGAGGCTTTTCAAGTTTGTCAACCCAAGAATCCAAGAAGGAAAAACAATAGGCTTTAAAAGTGGCATTAAAAATTGTGTTATAAACTAACGCCTCACTACTTTAGTGAAGCAACTTGCCAACGAGGCAAGCACAGAGCATTGATTCCGTTTCCTTGGTCTGTAACCTAGGATGAGACTCCTGCTCACCTGGAAGCCAGTGTTGCTGTAGCCCTCGGCGCTGGAGGCAGGCACACGCTCCAGCTCCATAAGCTCTTTGCTGCCTGTGGAATTGGCTGAACTCGCAATTCTCAGATGTGTCTCCTGAAGTCCTCTGTGCCTGTGAAAATGAACGCCGCTTCTGCTGATATCTGAATGCCACTTGCTGTTGTAGGAATCTGGGCAACACTCAGTTTGGAAACTTCATTAATAATCTCCTGGTTGGGGTGGAGCAGGAGGGGCGGGACAGGTGAAGGCTGCCAGGGCAGGTCTCCTCGTTAACACTTCCCGTTTCCCCTGATTGCCGAACCATTTGCACTCCAGGGAGAATTCTCTTCTAGAGCACAAAACAGAAAAGGACAATTTCTCTGCAATCATGAGGGAAATAATCTATTTCCTGTGAGTGGTACTAGGAACTGGGGAAGGGGTGCGGGGGGGCGGGGTGGGGGGGTGTAGAGAACATAGGGGCTGAGGCCTGTCAAATGACCACTGTTCGGTCAGCTCCCAGGTCGTTGCTTTGCATTTGGTGATTGTGTTTGTTTTTGGAACAAGTGGAAATTGAGGTGTGGGGAAGGTGACAGTTTCCACAGGGCCATTTGGCTAGGAAAGGCACAATGAAAAGTCGAATTCGGATCTGGTGGATTACAAAGTCTTTCTACTGCATCCCTTTCTGCAGACAAGGTTGCTTTAAAAAAATCCAAAGAAACTCAAATATGGGGTAGAGAAAAGAAAGGTCACCAGCTGCTCACTTAATAAAAGGATCCTTTGCATTATGAAATTATTAGTTGTAAGATTCTTTTAAAATAGCCATTGCTCCTGGTACATTGAAATGAATCATTTTATATCAGTTATTGAAATTGTATTACCATGTGACACATGGAAAATGTTTATGATAAAGGAAAACAAAAATAAATGAATACTGTGTGCTGTGGACTAAAGAATGGAAGAAAATATCAAATAATGCTAGTAGTTATTTCTGGGTTGTGTTTTTTTTTAAACATTTATTTATTTATGCATACAAGCTAGGGTATAGACCAGAGGTGTGGGACGGCGAGAGGGTTTACCAGAGACAGAGTGGGGAGCAGAACAGGCAGAGCGACGGAAATACACTGCTGAGGGGAGCTGTGGGCGAGGCAGGAGAGGTCTGTTGCGCTGTGTGGGAATCTCCCTGGCCCAGCATCGAACTCGCTTCACCACTGCCAACAGCTCCACAGTGCAGCGCCTGACCGCTGTGCCACCGGGGAGGCCCTTTCTGGGTTGTGTTGTTATGGATGGTTGTTATTTTTCCTTTGTGTTTTGCTGCATTTTCTGTAACTATCACAGTTTCCTATTATCATGACATATTGTGTGTGTGTGTGTGTGTGTGTGTGTGTGTGTGTGTGTGTCTATGTGTGTATGTATATATATATTCACAGACTTGCTGGAACTATGCTGCCTGTGTTCAAATCCTTGTTCTACCACGTACTGTAGCAAACTACAGCTCAACAGCTAAATCTACCTGAACTCTGTTTTTATACTGCTGGAGAGCTAAGAATGGCTTTTAGATCTTTAAATAGCTGGAAAAAATAGAAAGGATTAATATTTCATCACAGTGGAAAACTGTACAACTCAAATTTTAATGTCCACAAGTTAAAATTTTTGTTGGAATATGAACACATTCATTCTTTATGTGTCAGCTAGAGCTGGTATCTCTCCATGAGAGTTGGATTGGGTAGTAAAGGCAGACTGGGAGGCCCAAAGTCTAAAATATCCACAACCTGACCCTCTACGGAAAGTGTGTGCTGATGTCTGACTTACTAGCCATATGAGTTTGGGCAAGTTACGGTGCTCTCTGTGCCTTGGCTTCTTCATCAATAAAATGGGGATAAACCAGATCCATTATATCCTACTGAGATGACAAAATGTGTTACTGTATTTTAAAACACCTGGAATAGTGCCTGGCTTGTAGCAAATTTGTTGTTATAGTAATTATCTTAAAAATTTTTTTAAAAGATTTTTATTTATTTTTGCATACAAGCTGGGGTGCAGGCCAGAGGTATGGGGCGGTGAGAGGGTTCACCAGAGACAGAATGGGGAACAGAACAGGCATATCGACTGAAATACACTGCTGAGGGGAACAGCGGGGGAGGCAGGAGAGATCTGCTGCGTCATGTGGGAATCTCCCTAACTGGGCATTGAACTCAGGCTGCAGCCGCTGACAGCTCCACAGTGCTGCACCCAAACCGTTGCGTCACCAGGAAGGCCTAAAAAAATTTTTTTAAAGCAAGATGATCTCTAAACAGTGGTTTATATTTGTTTTAGGTACATATTTTTATTTGAGGCCAGGTATACTTACTGTTGAACAGGTGATATATTGTGCTTATACAGGAAGGCATAGCTGCCTGGCTGGCCTGGGCGTTAGGTGCATTTCTCTCCAAGCTCCCATCTCCTTTCTCCATCTCCCATCTTTCACCACCATATTGGTGCAATAGGAGAGGTGATCTCTGATTTCTCCCTTTCTTTGTGTACATGGACCCCCATTTCAAACCCTTACAATTTATCAACATCATCAAGCTTTGATTATGTTTTAACTTTTCATTGATTCTTGCTGATGAGCAGATTTTTTATCAGTTCTTTTCCATAATTGTGATAGCCATCAAAGTAGTCATTGTGTTACCAAGTGTAAAAAGTCTGATTAGTGTTGCCAAGGGAGGTGCAGATAAATAGAAATCAGATAAGCTGGGAAACTCCCATTATAATATGGTTGGAAAAAAACAAATTCTGAAACCAGATATTATAACTTTCATAAATTTAAGACTCTATTTAACTTAAGGTTATGAATGATTTTTATTCCCTGGAAGAAAAGAAAAATCTTTTTTCTGTCATTTATACTTGCAGGAATTACTCAAATGCCTGATGTTGTTGCATATGTTGTTATAATTTGAACATCTCAAAATGCAAAAATCAGATGTGTTTTCTGCCCCTATCCTGTAGCAGTAAGTGTGAATAGTGCAGGCGTATTTGAAAGCACATCACTATGTAGTACGAACACTGTACAGTGTGCATTGAAAGGCACAGTGGTGACCTGTCCCTTCCTTTCTCCAATCACACCTGCTAAAAGGAAAAAAAAAAATAGACCTACTTAGAGTAATAGCACAGTCATACTACTGAAATTCAAAAATGATGGTCAAATACAGAGAAGTTTTAACTTAAAATGCTATCTATCTGATGCCTATAGTTAAGAGTAGTTAGAACTAATGAAAATTCAGACTTACTTTGCAGCAAAGAATTGATTTGATTTATGGAACTATCACTTAAAATGATAGTACCTAGATAGAAGCTATGGCTGATATTGTTCAATTTGCAACTAGAAATGGTGATGCGGAAACAAGGAAAAGGATGCTTTCAATTTTATAGGATTACACTTTAAATCATTCTCCAGTCATGCAGAATTATTATTTGGAAGTAAAAGCTTATGCCAAGGCTTAAGAACCAGTTTCTTAACTCCTCTGAGTCTGAGTTATTTTCATTGTAGTGTCCCTCAAACTCAATTTTGAGATTTAAACCTTTATGTGGCAACCAAATCACAGGGCTCTTCAGTCAAATGGTTTCTCTGTTCTAGTCCATCCCCCAAGAGTTGGCATATAGAGTGAGAACCCCTGAGCTGGGCTTGGATAAACTTACTAAAAAAAAAGAAAACCCCAACCCTTCAAATTTATTAAAAATATGAAAGTGAAAAATACTCAAATGCATAGAAACAGATGTTGCTTTGTGCATCCAGTTCTATAAAGTCACTTTTTGTGACTTTTGTTTTAGGAGGATAGCATTTCCAAAAAGTAAAATGGGGGCCTCCCTGGTGGCACAATGGGTCCTGGCACTCTGAAGTTATACGCAACCACTGCAGCAGGAGTTTGATCCCCGATCCCCTAGCCAGGGAGCTTCCCACATGATGCAGCAGTGTATTTCAGTCAGTCTGCCTGTTCTGCTCCCCACTCTGGCTCTGGTGAACCTCTCATCACCCCACACCTCTGGCCTACACCCCAGTTCTTGTATGCATAAATAAATAAATCTTTAAAAAAAAGTAAAATGAATTTTAAAAGTCGTGCATAGCACTTGTTCCATGCTGAGAGCAATGCATTATATGTCACTGCATGATTTTTATCTACTCCCTGCTGTCCTCCCCTAGGAAACATTTTGTATATTATATATTAACATTTGTTTATACATCTTGAAGTGGTTTAATACATTAAAAATGTTACTCTGCTAGATTTACTAATCTTAATTTATTTAACCAACTCCAATTATTCAGATCACCCAAGAGAGGAAATATAAGTAATTATCAGTATTTGAAATGAGAAATATTTTCAAGTTTGTTTTTCAACAAAATCACCTTTTCAGTTAGATTTTGCTTTTTGACACTGGCACTCCACAGCAGGTACTAGGAAAGCCCGCCAGAACACTTTGGCATCGGAAGACCGGTGGTGTCTGTTGCCTGGGTGATACCTAGTTGTGATAAGAGATTGATTGTTTTCGGTATCACTTTGGTGTGAACCCTGGGAGGGATAATCTTGGCACAAGGGTAGAAAAAGAAAGAGGGGGAGACAATGGGGATCTGCTGAACACAGCTATCTACTTTTCAGCTACTTAAATTGTTTTCAGTTCATCTTCACAACTTCCCAAATGCGTATTCATATACCCACTTCACAGATGAAAATGCATAGGGCATGGGGATGCAAAGTGACTTTTCTAAATATGTAATAATTAGCAAGGCCAAATTTTAAATCGATGTCTCTGAAATCTAGTCTTGTCAGGAGCTAAGTTCTGACAAGAAATCCCAGGGGCAGCACAACTGAGCTAGTACACAGCAGGACTCATTTGTTAGTGGGGAAAGTAAACCCATGCAGAGTAAATGCAAAAAGTTCAAACAGATGGAAAATCAATGAAATTGTCAGAAAAGGAGAGTTTAGTTTATGTTGTGCTTGGAAATCCTCAAAAAAAAAAAAGTGCTAATGCTTAGTTGAAGAGATTCTTAAGAAGGCCCAAGTATTGGCCTGTCATATTAGTTCCATCAAAAATGATTGCGTGGGGCCTCCCTGGTGGCGCAGTGGTTAAGCGCTGCGCTGTGGAGCTGTCAGCAGCGGTGACGCTAGTTCGGAGCCCAGCCGGGGAGAATCCCATGTGGCGCGGCAGACCTCTCCTGCCTTGCCCGCTGCTCCCCTCAGCAGTGTATTTCTGATCTGCCTGTTCTGCTCCCCACTCTGTCTCTGGTGAACCCTTAAAAAAAAAAATGATTGCGTGTACCTGTAAACTGTAGAAGGGCAGGGTTCATCTTAATTCTCTCCGAATTTTACTCTGTCCTCTGTGTTTAGCATTATGCTTGGAACAGTGTAGGCTCAAGGCTGGATAGCCTGTCTAGTGGCCAAATGAAGAAAGCTGAAATCCCTACTTTTCCATGTGTCCCAAGAATATGTATGAGTTGCACAATGAGTTAGGGAGGAACTGGCCAGGCCTCCCCAAGAATCAGGGCTGGGAAGAAGGTGAAATAAGCAAAGAGTCTAGGGAGCAAATTTTAGGGGGCTTTCACTCTCAGTGTCATGCACATAAGCACTTGAGGGTGAGGGTTTCTTTAAATTTTGCATCCTAAGGACCTCATCCTACTCACCCTACTCCTGGCCCTTCTGAGAACAATCTATGAGGTTATTTTGCACCAGTATAACATAGCAGTTAAGAGTGCAGGCTCTGGACTCAGTCCTGCTTCCAATCCAGGATTTGCCTCTCACTAAGTGGAAATGTAGGCAAATTACTAACCAGTAATCTTTATAGACAGCTGTTGTTACCTGCAAACAGAGGCTAACAGGTGCACCTGTCTACTGAGGGTTAAATGAGGTACTACATGAAAAGTGTCTGGCACTATGAGGTAAGACCCTAAACATTCAAGATTCCAGGGGAAACCTGCCAGCAAAGGTAACACAGAGTGGACTTCTAGGGCTAAATATGTACCTAGAAGTGTGTCACTACTAATACCTATTTAGATAAGGCTAACTAATGAAGTGAGGAAAAAGGCTAAGATTATGGGGATGGTAATGTAATGCTGATAGATGAATAAAGACTTTCCAATACACCCAGTCTAGAATCTGAGAAAATATAATTTTCAGAGAAAACTCTTTCCATTTAATTGATTTGTATCTGCCTGCAATGTTTGGAGAAAAAGACAGCTATGTGGGTAGCCTGCTGAAAACAATTTCATACTGGGCTGGTCCATGCATAAATCTCTCCAGTTTTTACTCATCTATGTTGTTCTAGTATGACCAGGTGAGTCAATATTGCGTGATTTAAAGGCCCTTGGACCCAGCCCAAGGTCTGAAAGCTTAGGCATCATTTTTAAGCACTACTGTGCTGGTTATTTTGTTGTGGGAAATACTCTTTGTCCCTTTTTATGGCTGAGAAAACAGAACATGGTTTGTGTGGGAATGGTGGGTGGTTTTGGATGGTCAGCAAATAATGCTGCTACTGGAAAAAATATTGCAGTCTCTGGAAAAAAGAACACTCAATGTAATCATGTATTGCTCAATGACAAGGATATGTTCTAAGAAACGCCTCGTCAGTCAATTTCATCATTGTGCAAAAGTCATAGAGCGTAATTACAAAATCTAGATGGTATAGCTTACTGCACACTTAGGCTGGATGGTATAGTCTGTTGCTCCCACGCCACAAACCTGTGCAGCATGTTACTGTACTGAATGCTGAAGGTGTGGTTGAGATGGCAATCAACTTTAACTTGGGTGTAGTTGAGGATGACTTTGAGAAGAAACTAGAATTCTGGGACTCATCATGCATATATGAGCTTGTCATGGACTGAAATGTCATTCCGCACCACATGATTGTATGTTTTCTTCACTAGTTTGTAAATGTCATGGCAAGCATCATGAATGAATGCCAAAACTAGTGCCTAACGATAAAAAGGAATACATTTACAAAGCCTCTCAGTGTCTTTCCACAAAGTAATGTTAATCCATATAAGAAAAAGCAAAGGATTTGTCCTGGAGAAAGCTGAAGGACACTACCTTGGTCACCAAAAATGGAATAAAGTGACATCACCTGCATCCTGATATGATACACAGAGGAGGACACACCTCCTCTGAGGTATTCCTGCCTGAAATGCATAGCCCAAGTCAAATCATAAAAACATTAGACTCAATTGAGAACTATTTTACAAAATAAATCAGTCATTTTCCTCAAAGTTGTTAAGGTCATGAAAGACAAAGAAGGCAGAGAGGCCATTCCAGATTATAGGATACCAAATAGAAAGGTCAAATAAATGTAACATCTTTCTGGTGTAAGTCCTGGGCCAAGGGAAATATTTGCTCTAAAGGACAATTAGCTAAATTTGAATTTTGTTCAAAAAATGTATTGATGTCGAAAAATGTCCCCTCCTTGACACTGTGGTTATATAAGAGAATGTCCTTAGGTAATAGACATTGTAGTATTTAAGAATAAAGGGATCTGTTTTCTACAGTTTATTCCCAAGTGGTTCAGAAAAAAATGGCAACAAACTAGCAATATGTTAATGGTGTATCTGATTAAGTTATGGACACTTTTGTGTTATTCTAGAAATGTTTCTGTTTTGAAGTATATACTATACACTAATTTTTTTAAATAAAAATAAAAAAAAATCTTTTACTAAAATATCACACTCTTAAACAATGATAATCAATGACATACTGCTTTTCTTCACATTTATTTAGATTTTCGGAATTTGTCTTTTGCCCTGGAGAAATCACCTACTGACAACAAAGAAGTAGCATCACATTGTGAAATCTGCAAATATCAGAAGTCAACAGTTTGAAGGCTAACCCCCCCTCCTCCCACAGAGAAGAAAACAAGTGTCATGAGAGATAAGATAAGCACATAGAAGGATAACAAGCTAGGGAAATGACTATTTTCAGAGTCACTGACCCAAAATACATAGTAGGTAGCACTTCATTCCTGGCACCCACTGCCACCACCTTAGTGGGGGTAATGTTTGGTCTATGGTCTGAAAAACTCTTCAGTGACGCAAGAATTATTTTGAGATATGAATTGAGAAAGGTTCAAGTATGAACAAAAATCATGCCCAAGTACAAAACTCCGGGAAGAACCCACAATGATAGGAAACAGAAGGGTCCATGTCTTGGTATTTCAAACAACTGCCTCCATTGTGTAACAGGGTGGTTCCCAGGAAAATGGGAAGTTCCAGGTTCCCTGCCCCAACCAAGGGAGGGTGGAGCTGACCAGGGAGAAGGGAAGCTGGAGAGGAGACTGGAGAAGGAAGGAAGCAGGATGGAGAGCAAGGAGACCTGAAGGAGGCACAAGGAGCAGAGAGATATGAAGAAACTGCACTTGCTTCTTGGTCCTGGACTGGTTGAAACAGGTGTGGGTGAGAGACCTGTGGGGAGGCTGACAATGGCAGCTTTTATCTTGATTTT
>PVIJ01019022.1:0-24721 GCA_004024925.1 Scalopus aquaticus
GGTGTGTGTGTGTGTGTGTGTGTGTGGTGTGTGGGGGGGTGTGTGTGAGTCCCATGCACGCCGGCTGGAGCGTCTTTCCTCCCGCCTCCCCCGGCCCCTCAGGCCCCGCTGCAGTCCTCGGGCGAGCGCCCCTGCCCCGGGCGGGAGCCCCTCAGCGCCCCGCCTGCCGCTCCGGCCCTCCCTTGGGGCTCCCGAGCCGAGAGCAGGCAGCGCGGCCGGTGGGGGCGGTGCAAGCCCCGGGACCCCCCATCTCAGAGGAGCGAGGGGCCCGGCCGTCGCCGCCGCGGTCTCTGCGGGGCCGGGTGGCTGCAGGGAGGCGCCGCCGGTCCCTTCTCGCTGAGACGCCCAGGCGTTGCGGGTCCCGGGGCCGCGGGCCCACGAGAGCGCGCTGGCGGGAGCGCGGGGCCAAGGCCCCGCGGGGACGTCGCACAGGCTGGGTCACGGACGCCTGTCCCCGCTCCCAGGGTCGCACCTGCCGGTGGCTGCTCCGGCTCCCCTCCCGCTGCCCTTGGTCCTGAGGCGCTGGTCCCGGGGTCCTGCACCCCCCGCACTGCGGGCCCCAGCGCCCCCCAACCCCCCTCCCGGGGTTTCCCGTTCCGAGGCCCCTGGGTTGCTGGGGCCCAGCGCTGTGACAGCCCGCGGGTGACGCGGAGACGGCCGCGGCGGGAGTGCGCGCGCGGGGCCGCGCGGCGGGGGGGCGGGGGCGGGGGCGGGGCGGGAAGTCGGGGAAATCCCATCCCAGCCGGGGGGAGGGGAGGTCTGGCCGAACTTGAGAACAAAAGACCGAGACGCCGCTGTCGACACCCCAAGGAGCCTCTCGGGCGGGCAGGGCCCGGGACCCCTCCCGCCCCCTTCCTCAGGCGTGGACAGGGGTGCGGTGAAGGTCAGAAATGAATGAATCAAAGACGAAATGGGGGCCCTGGCCCAGCGCAGCGCCCCTTCCCCGCGAGTTGCGTGCGCGCGGTGTGCGCGTGCGCGCGCCAAGCTGACAGGTGCCCGACCGCCCGCGGGCAGCCCCGCCCCCGGGGCGGAGCCTCTGCGGGGCGGGGCCTGCGGCGGGGGAGGCGGCACCGGCGGGGGAGGGCGCGCCTGGCACAGCCGCGGCGGGGCGAGCGCGGGCGCTGCGCTCCGGCCTGGGCCCCCGAGAGTGGCGGAACCTCGGCCTTGGAGAACGCCCGCCTCACGGCGCCCTCGCGGGGGCCCGACGCGCCGCACCCCCCTGCACACCTGCGGGTCCCGGAGACCCGTCCCCATAAACGGGGACCCTGGGCTCGGCCCGCGGCAGAGACGAGGCCGGTCGTGGGCTGAAGCCGCCATTCCCTGGCGGGCGAAGCCCTGATGGGCGCGCCCCCTGAGCCGGGGCGGTCTGGGTTTGCGGTTGTCTCCTGGGTGGAGGCAGCAAGACGTGTGCCTGCCGCGAACCTTTGTCAGGCGCCCACGCGCGGGCGCCGGGAGCAGCGGCCCACGCCAGGGCCGAGCCTCCGGACACGCGAAGCCTCGCAGCGCCGGCCCCTGCTCTCTAACCCGGCGACACGATCTTACTGCATGCCCAGGGGGAGCGGATGGAACCGCCCTGGTTCTCTGCCAACACCTGTGGAAACAGGTTTCCCCGGGACTGTGGGGGCGGAACAGGAGCCTCCCGGCCGCTGCCCCGCCCCAATCAGGAGGCCGGGGTGCAGGACGGGCGGGGAGGACTCCCAGCCCTGGGGAGGGCGCAGGGGGCTAGCTGGCTGGGGCAGGGCAAGGGGCTGGAAAGCAGGAGGCTCTAGCTCCGGGTTGCACACCCCTGCCCTTGAGGGCTGTGGGGAGCCACTGAGCAGTTCCAGAGGGGTAGTGGCCAGTCTGGTCTGCTTTGGAAACCCCTTTCTGGCCTGGCCAGACAGGAGGTGAGGAGGGGAGGGCCTGGGCTGGGGAGGAAGCAGTAGGGAGTGGCAGAGGGGAGAGGAGGGGGTGGGGAGGCCCAATGTCTGGCAGAGTTGCGAAGATAGCAGGGCCATGGGCCCAACCTGAACCGAGGAAGGGGGCCCAGAGAGGTGCCCCCTCCCCAGGGATGGCGTGGCAGCGGGACATCAGCTCTGCGGGCAACAGCAGCCTGGGCCGTGTGCATATCCTGGGCTGAAGTCTGGGACCAGCCCGATCCTTCCTTCTCTTCCTCAGAGGGAGCTTTCCCCTCCACCACCCTACCTTCTACCTCCTAAGGGGCCTCGTTCTTCCCCTCTTGCCACACACCAGCCAGCCTCCCTGCGGTGACCGCCGGGCACTGGAACAAGCCAGGTTTCTCGGCCACCCCCAGACACGCAGCAGAATAAAATCCAGATTCATCACAGCCCAGAAACCCAAGCCTGACCTCACCTCTGCACTCTGCCTGCCCCCCCCAACCCCGCTCCCCCACTTGAGCTCAGTGCTGGGAAGGGCACCTGCGCCCCCAGTCCCTGCCCTTCCGACTTCTCCCTCCCCACGCTCTCTGGCCTGGCCAAAAGGCTTCCGCCCGTGTTCAGGCGCCAACGGATGTCACTCCTGGCGGAAGCAGCAGGGGTCCTGTTATCCGGCCTCATTGTCTTAATACTTGGCATGTTCTCCTGTGTCATCTTCTCTCCTGACCGGAACACGAGCTCTGTGAGGACCGTGTGGGGGCCTGGCCCCACACCAGACGCTCTGGAGAAACCCAGGGGATGCTCAGGACAAGCCGCCCCCTCCTGGGGACGGCCGGTTGGGAGGTGACCAGCACTGAGCATTCTGGGAGGGGGCAGTGGGCATGACTTCTGCGAGGGTCCTGGGGAGCCTTGGGAGAAACAAGAGATTTGCACTGTGACAAGTGCAGGAAAGTGGGGCGCGTGTGCTGCCGGGGCGGGGGCGGGAGAGCGGGCTTCCTGGGTGCTGGGGTCCCAGGGACTAGCTTAAGAAGGCAGGTTGGGAGCATGTCAGGAAGGGTCTTGCTTGCTGTGGACTGAGCAGTGCCCCCAGACCTCCGAGTCCCACAGCCACGCGAGGCCAGCTGCTCCACAGTGGATGTCTGTCCCGGCCAGCCCTCGGGCCGTCTCCTTGGAGCTGTTTGCGGACACAGTTCCAGAGACAGAGGACGCTGGCTCTGCGCCCCGGAAAGGACCTGCTCTAAAGCCTCCTGCTCTCAGGACCAGCCGGGGCCTTCCACTGGACGGGGACTTGCACCCAGCGTGGCCCTGGGCACACCTCTGTGGGGGGCTGCAGTGAGGACTTTGTCCTGGAGCTCACAGGCCTCGAATCTAGTCAGTGGCAAATGCTGGTTCCCGGTTCCTCACCCACCTGGCCAGACTGGGTGGTCTGCGGCTCAGTGGAGGCGGACACGGGGCGCTGTGGGCAGCACGGAGGCTGTGGTCCAGGAAGGCAGGACAGCAAGATCACCACTGCCGACTGGACTCATCTAATTACCCCGACTTGTGCTTTATTTTAACCACCGGCCGGCCCCTTCTGACGCTCAGGAGAGCTCCCCCTTGCCCACCTGCTGGAAATCTGCTGTGCTTGCTGTGCTCCCCCTCAGCTGTTCAGGTCTTATTTTCCTCTCCCTCCACCCCCAAGTCTAGCTGGATTGCAGGGTTAAGTTTATAAGTATGAAATAAACAATAAACAACAATTATTTGTCCGTAAAAAAGAAATTAAAGGCAATTAAGTTAAACAAAGGTCCTGTGGGCCAGCCTGGTGTCCTCATAAAGGGGGACTGACACCAGGCACGCGCGTTCAAAGAGGAAAGACCGCACAAGAGCCAAGCAGAGAGGCCAGGGGAGCCGGGCCCCCCAGCACCGTGACCTTGGACTTCCAGCCCCTAGATCCCTGGCCAGAATGGGTGTTTTGGGGTGACAGCCCCAGTACCTAACGCAGGTTTAAGTTTTTAGGATTTTAATTTAAATGGTAATACATTCACCTGACTCAAAAATCAAATCAGAACAGCGACCCCATGGCTAAGGTCAACATCGGCAGTGCCACGTGACGTGGCTCCTCCAGGCCGACGTGACGGATGGAGATGGCATTTTATCTCTGTGACGCCCTCCCGCCACCGCAGTCTAATCATGAGGAAAACATCAGATAAAGTTCAAGTGAGGCACCATCTACATCACCCCCAAACCGCCAAGGTCGAAGGAACAGGAAGGTGTGAGGCGCAGAAGGCCCCAGCCTCGCGGGCCTGAAGAGAGGACCAGGGTCACGTGGTGTCCTGCGTGGGCTCCGGGAACCCGAAGGAGTCGGGATGAGGGCCGGACATCCGTGTGCGGCGCCACGCTGGCTCCTGAGTCGTGACGAATGGGCCACACCAGTGCAGCTGTAGGGAAGCTGGGTTCGAGCGCAAGTACGACGGGTACACGGCACCTAATGATTTTTCTGTAACGCTAAAACGAAAGTGTTCTTTAAGGGGCAGTAGCGCTCAGTCTCCTCCTAATTCTTTTTTCCTTCATGTGGTTCTGTTTTCCTGGCTGGACCCTGACTGCCTAGGGGCTAATTTACACATATGAGCCCTGAAGGAGCTTTAGGATCCCATCGTCCAGGCTCTCTGCTCTGCTTGCGCCATTTTTATCAGTAACGTGGGTGGTGATGTAGCACATATGCTAGTCATGTTGCAGATGGCCTGGAGCTGATTGGAAAAGCTTTTCCCTGCGTGGTGGGATCAAAATCTAAGGCTTTCAATAGGCCAAATCCACTCCACCTCCTGGCCACGCTCTGCCCAGTTCCTATTCCCACCCGCACTCATGATGGGCGGGCTCTGTGGCTCCTTCACGAACCCTTGCGGCAATTAGAACTGTGCTGATTCTCTCCCCAAATGGCCTTTTTATTTGCTGTAAAGAGGATTTAATAATTTTCGCTCTGAAATAGTTCAGACACCGAGCGGGAGAAACGCAGTGCGCGCCACGGCCCCTCCACGCAGTCTGTAGTGCGAGACTGCCCGGGCCGCCTGCCTTGCTCTCACTTTTGTGGGTGGTTTGAAAGGGGGTTCCAGAACCTTCCATATGCTAGGGTGCGTCTCTGAGCACATCGCCCGAGGGCGCAGCCCACCCGCCGTGGAGATTCCTGAAGGGTCTCTTGGGAATTTCAGCTTGGGTGTCAGCAGGCACGACAGGGCTGCAGGGCGGGGGTGTGTGTGATGTGACCTAATTATGCCTGTGTGTGCAGTGGTTTGGGTGTGGAGGAGCTTGGTGCAGGGAGGCCAATTATGAATGCCCTCGGACAGGATGGGAGGCGAGGGCCCGTGCTGCTTGGCCTTTCAGTGGGTGGGAGGAAGAGGGCCGGCTCGAGAGCCCTGGGGTGGGCACTGCCAGCCCAGCTGGGTGAACGTCTGCCTGGAGGACGCAAGACGTTCGTTGTGAGGGTGGGGCAGTCTCGACTCTGTGCTGGCAGGTTCCGCAGGTGGAGTGGACTGCGCTGGCCGAGACATCCCTTCTTGGGAGAGTGGGTCCATTTAACTGCCCTAGCTGCAGTGTCCGGCACAGCCTGTCTCTCGCTTGGCTCGGCGGGCCGGCACCCACCCCTTCACCCACAGACAGCGTTAGTTCTCTATGAGAAGTCAGAGCTGGAAGGCCCTCAAGGATCACAGATTCTAGTCTCTCTGCTTACAGATGGGGAAACTGAGACCCAGAGATGGAGTGCAAGTGGCCGAGGGCTCTGCAGAGCTGTAAGCAGAGCCGGTGGCCAGCCTGGGGGGTGCCCCTGTCTGCAGCTTCCTCTCTGCTCCAGCCCTGCCTCCAGAAGGGTTGTGTCCTTCGCCACTGAAGTCTTGCTGTGCTCACTGTAAAACCCCGTGCTCCGGCTGCCAGGGACGTGGGCACACGCAGCCCGCCTGCTAATGAGCGCGCAACCACGGGAAGCTGCCACTTACGGCGCCCACATGTGCCCAAGTGTTCGTGGGGCTTTCCATACATCATGTCTGCATCTCCCCGATGCTGTGACGCAGGCCCTATTACTGCTCTAATTACCCAGGAGAGACGCGGATGGAGATAGATGTGACCTGGCTGAGATTGCCCGAGGGCGTGACAGGGGCAATTTCTGGCACAGGAAGGCTGCCTCTCAACCACTAAACCCCTGGCCTCTGCAGAGGGGTGTGGCTCTCCAAGAAGGGGTGGCGTGGCCTCTCTTCACCCCCACCCCACCTGCAGCCTCAGGCCTCTCAGAGGACCAGAGAGGCTCCAAACCGACCCTGACCTCCACCTGCTGCCTCTCCAGGGGGCCGTGCACTTCCCAAGGTGATGTATGGCCTTTGGGGTTTGGGGTCACCGGCAGACCTCTGTGTCCTAGATGTTCGCGGAAGTTTCTGGGCGGCACGGTGAGTACATCACTCAGAGTCTCCTGTTTGCCCGGGTTCAGGTGACGGCACGGCGCGTGGGCAACCATTGGGGAGGGGGGGCCGCTCATTGCCGGCACCGGGCTGCGTGCGAACTGGCGGCCCTGCCCTCTGTCACCGGGTGCTCAGGCCAGAGGGGCAGGTGCTGGAAGGAGCACCCTGTGCAGGGCATCAAAGGTGTTCCAGGCTGCGGGTGTGGCCCGCGCGGAGGGCCCCGCGAGAGCCGACGGTGCCCGCGCGCGGAGCCGGGTCCCGCAGAGTTCGGCGCACCCACGCGGCTCGCGCCCGCAGCCCCAGCGGCGCCGGCCGGGGTCAGGCCGCGGTCAGAGCGGGCGCTCGCGCCCGCCGGCCTCCGAAGCCCGGGTTCGAGTCCCGACCCCGGCGAGCCTGGCTGGGGGCCGGGCCGGCCTGCCCCGCGTCTCTGCAGTCCCGACCCAGGGCCTCCGGGGTCGCCCCGCGTCCCGGGCCCGGCGGGTGGGGCGGGGCCGGGGCGCGTGCGCCGCGCTCTAGCCCTGCGGGAACGCGCACGCGCCTTGGCGCGCTCGCACCTGGCCGCGGCCGAGAGCGAGGCAGGGCGGGCGCGGCCGAATGGCCCCGCCCCCGCCCCGCCCCCTTCCCGGCCGGACCAATCCGAGGGGGCGGCCGGGCCGCGGGGGCGCCGCGCCGGGGGCGGGGCCTCGGCCCGGGAGCGCCCGCGGGCGGCGGCGGCGGCGGTCGGGCGGCGGCGGCGGCCGGTCCCGGGACAGCGACGCAGCGCGCCGGCGGCCGCCTCAGGCCGGCCAGGGCTCCGCAGCCCCCGCGCCGGCGCCTCGGCGCGGCCGGGCCCGAGAGCGCGGCGGCGAGCGCGCGGCCTGTGCGGGCGGCGGGCGCGGCGGCGCCGAGCGTCCTGTCAGGCGGCGGAGGGCGCCGCGGACTCGCGCCGCGATGATGCCGGTGGGTGCGGGGCGCCGGCGCGGCCTCCTCCCCGCTCCGCTCGGGCCGGGCCGGGGGCGGGGAGGGAGCGCCGGGGGCGGGAGGGAGCGCGGAGGCGCCCCCGGGGCGGGCGGGCGGGCAGGTGGGGGCGGCGCCGGCTGTCAGCGCCGCGGGGTCCGGGCGGGGGCGGCGGGGGTCGGGGCGGGCGGCCTCCCCTCTCCGGCCCCGCGCGGCGGGGACCCCCTGGGCGGCGGCGAGGCCGTCCCTGCCGAGCAGGGGTCACCGGAGCGGGGGTCGGCCCGGGGGCGGGTGACCCGGGAATGGGGTCGGCCCGGGAATGGGGGTCCGGCCCGGGAATGGGGGTCCGGCCCGGGAATGGGGGTCCGGCCCGGAGGCAGGGGCGCGCCGCAGCTGAAATGGGAGCTTGTTTTTCCATCTGTCCTGGCGGGTGGTCAGACGGGTGCGACCCGGTTTCCTGTGGCGCTCGCCTGGTTTCGGGGTCTTGCGGCGCCCCTGGGCCCCCTGCCCGAAATGTGCCGGCATGGCGTTGGGAACGGCCGGGTGGGCGCCCCGCTGGTGTTCCCACGCGGGTGGACCCGTCCTCCGCATCCCACCCGGCTTTGGAATTCTGGGCTCCGTAGGGCTCGCGGCGGTGGGGGGGGGGGGCCTCCGGGGCCGGTCGCGGTGCTGGCGCGCTGGGCCGAGCTGGCCTGTTCTGGGTCTCTGGGGTGAGCCGGTGTGTCGGTGGTGCCGCCTTTGTCCTGCCCTCAAGGGGGTCCTTCCAGAAGCTGGTGGGGTTGCCCTCCCTCTGCCCCTCCTTTTCTTTTAATCTAAGTGTCAACGGGTGCCTGGTTGTGCGAATTTTTAATTGGGCTTCTTGTGAGGTAAATGACATGACTTCGGACAAAATGTAGGACTGGCAGTGCCCAGTGGGTGAATTGGCTTTCTGGTGCCTTTGGACTAAGAAAATGCTCAAGCGTCTTTCAGTAAAGGAACAGCAGAAGCATTTCTAGCCTTGCGTTTTTACAGTGAAAAAATCACGTTTCAGAAGGAACATGCCATTTGTCTGCGTTTGCAGCTTGAATACTGTTATTCCGCTGTGCTGCACCCAAGGACATTAGATTAGAGAATTTTCCTGAGCTTTCAAGCTATTTCCTGTCTCTTGATAATCCCACCTCCTGGCTGAACTGGCTCCAGGAGTCCGTGTGCAGTCTGAGGTCTGACCAGGTCGACCCTTAGCTCCTACTCTGGCGTCGGAGCCTGTGGCGTTTGTTGGGGTTCCGAACGCTTGGTTCTAAATGAATGCTTATCTCAGAATGGGAGCATCAGATGAGATTCCTAGGACCCAAGTCAAGTTCTGCTACTTTTTAGCTACGTGACCTTGAACGAGTCAAGGTCTCTGAGCCTGCAACTGCCTTTAAAGTAGGCGTAAATATCTGAGGATGAAAAAGGATGATGAGTCCAAAAGTCTTGTCAAGCAGAACAGGGAAGCAGACGCTTCTGTTGTTGCTATGGCTCTGAATTGTCAAGGTCTAAGTTTAACCTCTGCAAGATAAGGCCTTTGGGAGCAGCGCAGTCTCTAATTCTCACTGGCTAGATTTGGAAAAAGCATTGTGTTGGAATTTTGATAGTTTTGATTAGATCCTATCAGAGTTGGTTGATATATTTTGCTACTCTAGTAATTTTGAAACACATCTATAACATACATGTTACTTATTGTATAATGTTTAATTACAAATACCCTGTTAAGAAACTTGCTTGCTGTTCAGTATGGTGCCTTCAGACACTTTAATTCCACCTCACATGATTAGAGGTCCTGGTCTTATCAGGTTTCCTTTGTAAGAAGTCAAAATTCTCAAGTAGCATTTAAAAAAAAAAAAACAACAGTCCCATTAACTCTTTAACACACACTGCTTTTGCTTTAAAATGCCTTCTAGAAACATGGTATTTCTGTTCGTCCCTCTTCTGTGGCCTTTATTTTTGTTTTTCACTCTTGATCTTTAAAAACACTGCTTACAGGATCGAGTCCTTCCAATATGAACACAGTTGGAGTTGGCTGTAAATTTAGTGGAAGTTTTAGGAACATGGCATCTTTTCCACGTGATACTATCTTAAACCATGCATCTAAGGTAGGAAGAAGATTTTCTCACTCGACTGTGTATTTGTCATCATCACGATGAGTCATCAGGAGGACAGATCCGCTTTTGCTCCGTTTGTGCGGAGCAGTGCTGTTCCCCGGGAGCACATGAGCCGCATATGCGATTTTCTAGTAAATACGTGAGAACAGTGTCTTTTTGTTAATGTAACAATAAAATTATGACTTTAACACGTAATCAACGCGGACCGTTTACACTGTGATATTTCACGTTTTTGCACTGAGCTTTGCTGCTCAGCGGGCTGTGCCCTGCCGAGGTGCTCGGCCGAGCGGCTGTCACAGCCCCACATCTGCACAGCTTTCGGGCCTGTTTTGTTTTGCCTGCATGAGAACTGTCAGCCGTGCGTCGTGTCTGCAGCTTCTCATTGGTCAGACCCGGCCCGGCCGGGCAGCAGTGACGGCTCAGCCGCTGGAGTGGGCCGGAGACCCGACTGTGCTCAGCGGCGGAGAAAGGCTCCAGGGGCCTGCTGCCGGCCCTCCGAGGCTGTCTGCCTGGGGCAAGTTTGTGTCTGGGGTCTTTTTACGGAGCGTGGCAGTCTGGTGCTGGAGTCATGCACCCTTTTTGTCAGTGGGAACATTTTTTCAATGTTTTGCCAGAAGAAAGTGGACTTAACGGTCATTTCCTGGCTGGTCCCTCAGACCTGGGCTGAAGCACACCTGAAGGGCTTTGACAGAGATGCGCTTCTTCAAACATGCCACTCAGACCAGGAGAAGGGTGCGCTGTGGTCACCAGTCAGCATCGTGCTTCCTGGGAAGACACTGAGCCCTTTGCAGCAAAGCCTCCCCCAGCCGGCGTGGCCGTGGCCGTGGCGTGGAGCCCGCCCTGAGGCGGTGTCTTCCTGAGGAGGGCGCCCTGGTATAGCGCCTGCTTTGCCTTTGGGGCCCTTCCTCAGGAGGTGCCGTGTGGCTGGAGTGGCCCTTTCCTGCCCTGGCAGCCCGTGGGCCTGGTCACTACAGGCTGTGGTGCCTTCGCATGGGCCTGGCACTCAGCTCTAAGCGGACGTTCCCTGTCTGGGCGATCGCTTCCTCCCCACCCCGTGGAGAGCGCCCGGTGCCTGGAGTGGGCCTTTCTCTTTTTAAACCCACAGCTGTGCTGAGTGACCGCAGTGACCTGGCCGGGGGCGACTCAGGTCCTAGCCCCTGCTTGTCCATCGCTGTGTCATCTTTGCACTTGACCTCCATGGGCCTCAGTTTCTCGCCTGTGGGAAGAGTTGGGGGGATTCCCGGCTGTGCGTGGTTGGTCCACAGCTGCGGCGGGGCAGGCTCCGTCAGGTCAGTGCCGGTGGGGGCCGCGCTGCGGCTGGGAGCGCCTCAGGGCGGTCCCTATCTCGCTGGTTAGTGGCTAGGTCCTGGCCGGGCTTGAATTTATGGCCTAATTCAATAAACAAAACATGGAGACTGGAAAGACTTTTTATTGTAGCTTTTTTAAAACAAAAACTGCAAACATAACAAACGATTTCCAGCCTCCGATGCCCGAAAATCCACAAAAGGACAAAGCGAGGCCCTGACCCCACAAGGACACGTGCTCCAAAGCGCCATCGCCACAGCCCCGCCGAGCCATGGGCAGCCTGCATGGCGACTCCTGCGGCGGCAGCGGCTCTGCCCGAGCCCCACGGGGAGCGGCACCCGCGCCCGGCACAGTCGACTCTGCGGGGCCCGCCAGGCCCGCTTGGCCTCGCTGTCCGCGGACACCTGAGGCCCAGAGGGGGGCTCAGCCGAGGCCCTCCGCCGACTCGAGGTGCTCTGCCTCGGCGGGCACTGCCTGGATGGCCGCTCTGCGGGGCGGCGGGGCTGATGCGTGGCTCCCGGGTCTGTGGCACCACCCGGCTTGGGGAGGGTGGACAGCCAGAGAAGCCGGTCCTTCCGCTGAGCCTTGACAGAGGGCGTCTGAAGTGTTGGCGCTCAGCCCCCCGCGCATCGGCTTGCTGCTGTGGCAGGGGGAGGCTGCCGTCGGCGGGGCTGTGACGTGTGCTGCCAGGGGCGGCTCTGGAGCGCAGGAGCCGGCGGCCCTAGCGGGAGTGTGACCACAGGCCGGAGGAGCAAGAGGCGGCGTGCCAGGCCGGCGGTGAGGAGAAGCGGCAGGCGGTGATGGCGGTGCCCCAGAAGGCCTGGTGGTCTGTTGCAAGGCGCGGGCACAGAGCGAGGCTCTGGCAGACACAGCAGCCGCCAGTGGTACCGAGTGGCTCTGCGCAGCGGGCCCTGCGAGCGCGGCCCTGGCTCCGGCCTTACGTGTGGGGCCTGGCGGCACGTTCATCGCTTCTCTGACCTCGGTGAAGTCGCTGGACCCCTCGGCTCCGTCTCTAGACTGAGGGTGAGAGTCACCCGTAGGCTCGTGGGGCGGATCCGAAGGACCCCGCGGGGAAGGGCCTGGGACCCAGGACAGGCGGGGGACGTGTCAGCCTTTACCTTCATTTCCTCTGCCAAACTCACACGTCATCAGACCGAGCTTTCAGGCGCAGTCAACGGCGCTCGGGGGGGCTGCGGGCGCGACGGGCCCACAACCTGCCGCCGTGTTTGTCGTGGCTGCACCTGCTGTGGCCGTCGGGTGGGGTCTGCCCTGGCCCACGCCGGGGTCTCTCGAGGGTGGGCGGGCGCTCTCTGATGTTGCAGCTCCGGCGCCTGGCACAACGGTGGCCGTGCGGGGGTTGTCCAGTGACTATTCGCCAAATGAAGGAAGTGGCAAGTAGTCTGGACCCTACTGTGGAGAGGGGTGTGGGGGCGTAGCGGGGCACGCGGGTGATCAGAAACCAGACATCTGAACATCTAGAGCGGGCAGTAGGATTGTGTGCTAGATGATTCCAGATGAGCCGGGAGAGGGCAGCCTGTGGGTGCGGGGAGCGAACGGAACAGGCGATCAGCTGATTCCTGGCTGACTTGCACCAAGGAGGAGAGAAAGATCAGCCTGGGCCTTCCCTGTGGCCCAGGGGTCAGTCTCAGGCTGTCACCGCTGCGGCCTGAGTTCAGTCCCGGCCAGGGAGCTTCCCACATGGCGCGGCAGACCTCTCCTGTCCCCCCGCTGCTCCCCTCAGCAGTGGATTTCAGTGGATCCGCCTGTTCTGCTCCCCACTCGGTCTCTTGGGTAGTCTTCTCAACCCCCACACCCCTGGCCTACACCCTAGTTCTTTTTTTTAAGATGTATTTATTTATTTTTTTAAACAAGAATTCTTTTTTTCTTTTTTTTTTAAGATTTATTTTTTATTTATACATACAAGCTGGGGTACAGGCCAGAGGTGTGGGGCAGCGAGAGGGTTAACCAGAGACAGAGCGGGTAGCAGAACAGGCAGATCAGAAGTACACTGCTGAGGGGAGCAGCGGGCGAGGCAGGAGAGGTCTGCCGCACCATGTGGGACTCTCCCCCGCCGGGCGTCGAACTTGCGTCGCCGTTGCCGACAGCTCCACAGCGCAGCGCCCAACCGATGCGCCACCGGAGAGGCCCAGATGTATTTATTTTTGCATATCAGCTGGGGTGCAGACCAGCGATGTGGGGTGGTGAGAGAGTTCACCAGCATAACTGGGCACCCCCTCAAAAAAAATAAATAACTGGGCACCCCAGTTACGTCGTCCCTTGAGCCTGCCCAGTTTGCCAGCAGGCCAGGCTCCCCACAGTGCCTGCCTTGCACCGCTGGTCCCCATGCTGGTGGCGGTGACCTGGTCTCTGCGCTGAGGGCTGTGTCCTGCCCGTTGCTTGTTGCAGGGTCGAAGTTCTGGCCAGTGACGTCTTTGGAAATAGCATCAGCCAATAACGTTCTGCCTCCCCAGTGCTCAGCGCGGGAGGCGGATGCCTGTGGTGGAATCAACAGCGAGACGTAAGGTTTTGTCAAAGCGGGATGAAGTAAAATCTGACAACTTTAGGGTTCCTGGACACCCCCCGCCCCAGAGCATCTCGGGCCGGAGGTGGGAGGCAGTGGTGCGTGGGGTCAATGTGCAGGACCTTGCTGCTCCCTGGCCCCAACTGCGGATACGTCCTCCTGTGCCTGGTCCTTGTCTCCAAAGCGGCTGACGGCGGCGCATTTCCAGCCCTGGATGGTGTCGATTCGGGGCGTCTGAAAGACACCCGAGTTTGGGGGGCTGCCTCATTGCCCCTAACAGGGTCCCCACATGCAGCAGGAAGCGCCCCGTTGAAACCTTGTGAGGACACTGTCTGATCGGCGGCCTCGGGGAGCTGAATGTTCTTGATCCCTGCAACGCTGAGGCCGCTTCACAAGCGCAGGACTGTAATTACCGTCAGGGCGTTTAGGGCCACAGTTAACATTGGGGAGATCTGAGACGTGTCAGGCCGCTGTGTCTGGGAAGACTTGCTGGTTCTGACCTTCTTGCCGTCGATTCTAACGCCCTTGCCCGTTACTAATAACCAGAGCGAGGAAGCCGCAGAGGTGACATGCGAATGTAAAAGGAGCGCCGTTCGGCAGCTCGCGGACAGGCTGGGAGGGTCTGTCGTGCGGAGGCTCGGCCGGGACGGCCACTGGCTGGGTCGGCGAAACGCCAGGTCCGGGCCGGCCAGCCGCGGCGGCTGATGCAGGGTGCAGCCGCCACAGCGCTCGTGCCCTCGAGTGAGCTCTCCTCTTAGAGGCGACCTGCCCGCCCGCAGCTCGGCCCTGCGCCCCTGGGTGGGCCTCCAGTCGGGGGTCGCACTGTTGGTTTCCGGGGACGCTTCTATCTGCGCGCCAGGCTCTGCGAGGCCAAGACCGGGCCCACGCCGTCCGCCGGTGCGTGCGTGACGCCCCTCCCACGCGGGCCTGGCCCTGCCCGGTGCGGGCGCTCGAGCCTGCCGCCCCCGGCGCCCTGGCGTGGGCGCGCGGCCCCGTGTTAGTGGCCTCAGCCGAGCAGCTCCACAGCGCGCCATTGTGGGGGAGCCTCCCAGCCGGCTGCACTCCTGGCCGAGCCCTCCGGACAGCTGACCTGGTGGGCGGAAGGCTCAGGTGAGCTCGCTGGGAGGGGAACCGGCTTTCTTCAGCAGCAGGAGCTGCTCGGGCTTTTGATCCTACGGGGGCAGCCGGGACATGGCTGAGAGTTTGCTGGGAGCATGGATGTTTCCCAGCTCACTCTCGCCCTGTGACACCTGTTCCTCGGGCCTTGCGCCCTGGCTGGAGTTTCACGGCAGCTGAACCCACGGAGGAGCCG
The DNA here is from genome assembly GCA_004024925.1 of Scalopus aquaticus. NCBI lineage: Eukaryota > Metazoa > Chordata > Mammalia > Eulipotyphla > Talpidae > Scalopus > Scalopus aquaticus. The sequence goes on from PVIJ01019022.1 coordinate 14,490, forward strand.
CGTCTCCAGGAGGCCTTGGCGGACACTCGGGGGTGGCCTGGTGCTGGGGGTGCTGAACCCAGCGCCCCCGCCGCGCGGTCAGGCGGGACAAGGCCAGACCCCGGGCCTCAGTCTTGGAGACCACCCAAAATCTCACCGCCTCATGTGCCCGTCCCCTGCCCAGGCGGCACTAGCAGTGCACGTGTAAGTGCCTTAAGCTTTTGTTTCGAAATTTTCCACTGGTTATTTCAAGCCTCGTTTGCCATGAATCACGGCTTGAGTCCCCATGACTGCAGAGGGGCCTGGGTCCAGATGCTTCACCGCTGAGAGACCTTTCTGGAGCGGACTTATCGTGAAGTGGCATCAAAGCTGAATAGAGGGTCTCCCCGCCAAAGGAAGGGGGGCTGCTGGAGAAGCAGGCGGCCTCCGGCCCACGGTGCACTTGAGTTCTGAGCCGGAGGGTGGGCCCCAGCGGGCACTGGGCTGGTGCTAGTCTCTATTTCCAGTATGTGTGCTTGTGCCCAGGCATCGTGGAGGCCAGTAGCACCCAGCAGGGACGCAGCACAAAGAGCGACACTCAGCCATGTTCACACGACGGGCTTACTGAGGTCCACTACGTGCCAGCCGCTAGCCAGGGGGATGCAGGGACGCTCCACAGGGTGTCCAGGTGCCACGGCCTGGTGCGGAGACGAGGGCAGGTGGGTGTGCCAAGGTGAGCCTGGCGTAGAGCAGGCCTGGCCCTGCTCGCCGCATGGCCCTGGGCGGGTCACCCCGCCGGACGCTCCTCGCCTGAGGTGGTGGTCTCCAGGCAGAGCACGGTGTGGCGATGCAGAGAAACCACATGCGGCCTTAAAGAAGAACTTTGCCTGTTCGCGTGGAAAAAAGGCCCAAAATACAGTATTGGCTCAACAGCCAACACCCCCACTTACTGCGGGCTCACTGTGAGACAGGGGGCGGCGTTTGCGGCGTAGGAAAAGGCACGAACGGGCGGATGAAGCATCAGTTGGAAGCGTCGGTCTGTGGGGTCTGCCGGTGACTCTTCAAACAGCGATGTGTGCTAATTGGCCACTAAAAGTAATTAAGGTAATGACTGAAAAGAAGAAAAACCTTCTCCCCAGGACTGAGGCTGTGAGGCGCAGGGCGCTCTGGCGGGCGGCACTGGCCTGGCGGGCCGGGGCTTGCGTCTCCGCGGTCAGCTGTTGCTCACGTAGCGTCTGAGCTGTCGGGAGCGCGGGCCTGGCGGCCAGAGCCTTCTGGCAGGACGGAGACCCCTGAGCCGCGTGTGCCGTGAGCCCTTGGCCGCCCAGCCCCCCTCGCTGTGAATGACCACACTGCCCACTTCACCCTGAAGGGCCGGAGGGGCGGCCTGCCGGGTCTCGATGCCCTGGGCTCAGCTGGACCTCGGGCGGGTCGGGCCTCTGGGCGCCGCTCTTCATCTGTCAGGCGGGTGCGGCACAGCTGACCTCTTGCACTTCTGTCACTTCTGTCAGAAACACTGTCCTCCTCATTCCTGCCGGGTTGGCAGGGAATTGCTCAAGGCGGGGCGAGGGCTCGTCCGGCGGCCGGCGGAGTGGATGGCGGGAGTGAATCCATAGAAAAGATGGATTTCTGTTTTCTCTCTTGACCTGCTGCCCAAAATGCCCGTTGCCTGTGGTGCTGGTCTCCGGGGCTGCTTTGCTGCAGAGAGACACGCGGCCCTGGGCACGCGCCTTGGCGCCGGCCTCTGGGGCCCCGCGAGGGAGGCCTTGGGCTTGGTCTGTGGCCGGCGTCTGGCCGCGTCTCTCTCCCACTCGAAGTGGCATCGTGTCTGGGATGCCTCCGCCCCGCACGAACCGCGCATCCTGGGTGCGTTTCCTTCAGCAAAACAGAGTCTGAGTTCGCTGACGGGCCGCGCCCCATGGGCAGCTGGGGCTCTGGGGCCTGTGTGGGCCCCGGTGTCGTGCGCGTCCGTGTGGGTTTGCTTCGTGGCCCTCGGTTGTGACTTCATTTTAGTTAATTTCTATAGTTTTAAAGTTTTAAGGGCCTCCGTAGCCTTTTCAGTGACCAAAATTATTGCCAGGTGTTCAGCGGAGGGAGGGAGGACATTGGAGGTGAGAGAGCCCTGTGTGAGCGGGCTGTTCACAGACCTGCAGGGCCGGAGCCGCGGGGGCTGAAAGGGAGCGGGCCGGGCTGGGCAGAGACCTGGACTCGGCCTGGGCTGTTCCTGGGAAGGCTCCGGCCCGGTCGCTGTCTCCTTCCTGTGGGCTGGCCGGCGGCCAGGTGCGGCTCCTCCTGGCCCCTCCCTGGTCTCTGGCGGCCTGGGCCTGCCCTCCGTAAGTGCCTGCTCATTGAATTGGACACTCTTGGAGAGGTCATATGGGCAGTGGTCACTCTGATTACCAGAAAATACTTTCTTCTCTTCTTCCGAACAACTTGATGCGTCCGGCGACTACCGTGGGCCTCTGTCTGGACGGCCGGAGGGCGCCCCCCAAGGGCAGCTGCAGCGTGGGTGCGGACAGGACTGTGAGCGCCGTGTTCGGGAGCGCAGCATTTTACTTCGGGGCTGCGGTCTGGGTCTCTGTGGGACCGTCCCGAGTGCGGGCCACGGCAGTGCGTTCACTGCTTGAGACGGGAAGCTGCTGGGCGGCAGGAAGATAAGAGGCAAGGAAAGCCGCCTGCCCCGAGCCCCTCTCTCCCCTGCCGCGTGGAAATGGCCAGAACATCCCGCCGCCCTCCCCACGTGGCCCAGCAGGGCCGCAGGCTGCGGAGAGCAGCTCTCACGCCGGCCAGCACTGCTGTGGCCGCGGGCTGCAGCTGTTCTGTTCCTCTGCGCTCTGAGCTGCCTCAGGTGGGGACGGCGGGAGCACGCAGGTGATGGGACACGCAGGCCCCGGGGCGGGCTAGGCTGGTGTCTGCTCGGGCGCCTGATCAACCACTCCTCGGGTGAGGCCCGCGCAGTGCCGCAGGTGTCGGGTTTTAAATGCTAATTTAGTTGTTAAGTTCATTTTAGTCGCAAGTGGCAGAAACCAGCTCCTATTCTACTCTCTCCGTTTGCCGGAAGGAACCACGAGCCAGCAGCTGTGGCTCTAGGTGGGGCAGGAGGCGGGGCCTCCCCTCCAGCACCTGCCCTCGCAGGCCTCTCCAGAGCCCCGGGCCGACCAGGGCGCCTCTGCTGGGCGTGGGTTTCTAGTCAGCCTCCAAGGCCGCCGTGCAGCGCTCGCGCCCTCCCCGGCCTCAGCGGAGCAGCAGCGGGTCTGCGAGCCACACGGCGGGACCCGCGTCTCGCTCCAGGCTTCCGGGGACTTGCCGTCTCCCCTGGCAGGCGCCTCGCCAGCATTCCTGCTGCGCCGCCCTCGAGCCAGCCAGGCCTGCCAGCCTGTCCATGTGGCTCCTGCCCGCACCCTGGGCCTCGGGGCCTCCGTGCTCGCACCTGTCGGGGGCGCGCCCTAGTGCTCTCGCCGGCTCGCGTGCCCACCGCCCACAGCGAGGCCTTTTAACCATCGCTTGTAAAATTAAAATTGCCCCGTTCCGTCTCCTGCCAGCCTGTTTTCTGCCTTGTCCCTTTGGGTCCACCCCTGCTGTGGGTTTCCTGGGGCCTCAGCTTCCAGCCTTGCCTTAGTCGGGATGTCTGGCCCAGAGGCGTCTGGGCTGTTGAGTGTGGCCATTCTGATCGTGTGATGAATCTGCTAATTTTCATGCTTACAATGTTTTGCTCTTCAAAGGTAAAAGCAATTAGAACCATGAAGTGAGTTCTTCCCTCGTGCAGTTTGACTCTGTTCCTGTCTGAGAACCTCTGGGTAAAGGCTGCTGCGTCCGAGGAAAAGCTTGTGGGTTTGCCCAGGGCGCCTTGCGCTGGATCGGTGCGTCTCAGCCATGTGCTCCGGGGGTCCGCGGCCTGTCTGCAGGGACGGGGTCTCAGCGCCCCCGCAGGCGCACCGGGTGAAGAGGCCCTCCCCTGGCTCAGGGCCGAAATGAGTGGCTCTTCTGAGATCTGATCACACACCTGCGTTTTGATTCAATTTTTTTTAAGATTTATTTATTTATGCATACAAGCTGGGGTGCAGGCCGGAGGCTTGGGGCGACGAGAGGGTTCACCAGAGACACAGTGGGGAGCAGCACAGGCAGATGGACGTAAACACACTGCTGAGGGGAGCAGCGGGCGAGGCAGGAGAGGTCTGCCGTGCCCTGTGGGAGTCTCCCCAGCTGGGCATTGAACTCGAACCACAGCTGCCGACAGCGCCACAGCGCTGCGCTTGACCGCTGCGCCACCAGGAAGGCCTTGCGGTTTGATTCTAATCATCTAAAGTCGGTCAGTGAGAGCAAGATTTGGAAAGATGAATACTTTGTAGCTGTATGTAGACTGCTGCGCCGACCATCTTCCGAAGCAGAAACATGAATAAGCCATTTAACTGTGGAAACTCGCTCAATGTTTTGAGGTTTCGCTTTTCAAAGTTGATGGTGCAACTTCGGGGGCCTGTTTCTGGGGCCGGCTGCAGGGCAAGACCCGCTTCGTGCCCCTCGAGGTTGCGGACGCCCTCGGCCCCGCCCACCGCCCCGTGCTAGTCCCGGGCTGGTGAGGCGCTGCCCGCGGGCCAGGCCGCCAGGGGTTTCTTCTTGGTCGGCGGCGTCGAGGGTGTCCAGGCGCTGGGGCTCGTGCGGCCACACCTCGCTTCTGCGCACGTTCCGAAGGCGGCACGAGCTGGGCGGCCGCAGCGGCCGAGTCCAGGCGCGGCAGGGCCAGGTCCCAGGGCCGCTTGTTTTAAGGTTTGTTTCCGGCGGCAGAGGCCTGTGCTCGGCTTTCGGCGTCGCCTTCGTGGAAAAACAGGATTCGTACAACGGGAGACCTTTGTTACTAGGAGAAAGCAAAATACAGACGAGGAAGTAATACGCTGACAGTTGTTCCCCTCGGGGAATACACTGCGCACTGCCCAGGGTGCGGGCGTGGCACAGCAGATGAGTTTGGGCGACCGCTTCATCGTGTGCTTCGTGGGCGCGGAGCTGCCCTGGGCGGCGCGTCGCACATCGGCGCTGGCTAGTAGCAGCGCGCTTCACCCTCCCAGAGGGAATCCGGGGCCCAAGAGCAGCCCCTTCGCCCCTCCTCGCCCACGGCCCGGGCGGCCACGGACCTGCCCTCTGCCCTGTGGACGGGCCCGCTCTGGAGGCCTCCCGTGGCGGGGTTGCCGGTATGAGGGGCGGCATGGGGCCGCTCACCTGGCACAGCACTGTTAGGGCCGCCCGTAGGGCTGCCCGCCGCACGCCTCCGCTGGCCGGGGAGCACTCCTCACGGCGGTGTGCGGCCTCTGCTCTGCAGTCTGGGCTCTTGGCACCTTTGGCCGCTGCCGCTGCCGTCAACGCTCACGCTCACGTGTTTGTGTGAATATGTTTTTAATCTGCTTGGGCATATACCTAGGAGTGGGTAGGCACATTTAAAAAAGATACATAGAAGGAGATATTTTCTTGAATATTACAAAGAAATATGTTTTTTCCTGAGAGTTGTTGGCAAACCACATTTAGGTTTTTGAAAGGCAAAGAAAATGTCATTACAACCTTTAGCTAGTTTCAGTGAAATAGTATGACTGACTAATTAGAAATGCCGTGACTCTCCCGGTTCCATTCTGTGGGGATTAACTCTGCATGGCAGGCGCTTTCGGAGCCCGGCCAGCGGGCTGCGCCACTGGGTGTGCTAGGAGTAGGGCTTGCGTCCGACGCCGTCTTCCCTTTTTTATTTTGACACGTTTAGCGTGGTTCAGAGCACGTGTGTTGGAGCAGACAAAGCTGGGGCCTCGCTCAGGTCTTGGGCAGGTTTCTGGCGTTGGGGGGCAGCAGGGGACCCCGAGGGGCAGCTGGGGCTGAGGACGCAGGTAGCTGTCCCAGGGCCGGCGCTGGGCACTGGTCGGGGTGGGGCACTCTGTCCCTCGTGCAGCGCCTTTCCAGTTATTCCCGGGGCTCAGGAGGCTCCGAGAGCACCGTGTTCTGACCGTGGACCGAGCCACAGGGAGGACGCCATGCGCGCTCCCACACACCCTGCTCAGGCGCTGTGCTGCGGCCTCGGGGGTGCTGGCCCGCACCGCTGGCACGCCCTGTTCCAGCGCTCAGCTGTCTGTTTCTAGTGCAGTTTCAGGGTTATGGAAGAGCTGGGCGGACAGCACTGAGGCCACACGGCCTCTTCCGGCCCTCACGGCGGCGTGCCGTCGGGGCGCCCGCTGCGGCTGCCGAGCTGGCACGCGGCTGCTCGCCGAGCCTGCACCGCCTCTGTGTTGTCCCTCCGGTGGGTTGTTCCACGCTGTCGTTTTGCTGCCGCCACAGGAGAGTCCTGGCCGCCTTCCTCCTGCCCAGCCCCCCTGTCTCCCTTTGCCGGAGCCTTGCGGCTGGGGTGGCGCCGTGTGAGCGGCCCTCGGCTGGTTTCTGAGCAGCCCGCATTGAAGGCTCCTGTGTCTTTTTGGACTAGGTGCCTGTTTCTTTTTGTCACTGAATAATGTGCCGGTGACCGGAGGGACCGGTTTGTCTGTCCATCCCCTAAAGGTTCCGCTGAGGGGGGTGAGCGCCCCATCTCTAGGACTGGCCAAACCGGTTCCCGTCCCTCCCCTGACCTCCATGGCCTGCCTTCCTGGGCGGCTGGCGCACGGGTCCTCCCCCAGACTCACCTCTCCCCCGCGCTCTGGCCTCCTGCTGTCTGGGGGGGAGGGCAGGACCCCCCTCGCAGCCACGGTCCCCTGTGCAGCTGGGCTGTCCGCTGGCCTGGAGCGCACGTTCGCGGGGCGGCTCTGTGTTGGCCAGGCCGCCCCTCTGTCCGCCCACCAGCGCCCCCCGCGGGGCCCTCTCCGTGTCTTGGTTGTGTGACTACAGCAAGTGTTTTGACGTCTCTGTCTTCTCGGGGTGCCTTGTGGCCTGAGGCGTGCTGACTTAGAGAGTCTGTCCCTCCCGAAGGCCGGTCTTTTCCAAAGTAACGTCCAGTGGATGCGGAGGTCGTGTCAGCCGTGGTTTCAGCAGACCCCGCGGGTGCGGCCCCCAGGAAGCTGTGGGGGCGCCGACGCTGCCCGCGGGCCTGCGGCACATCCCTGTCTCTGTGTGGGCTGCTCCGTCCCCGAGGACGACGCGGCGCTGCACAGGCCTGGCCTCCTCGGCGGGCGTCCCTTGGGAGCGGCTTAGAGGCCTCAGGGCCCCGCGCCCCTCCGTGGTCGCTGATTCCGGTCGGTCTCTTCATGTGGCTCAGGCTTTCCCGAAAGTCAGGTGGGCCCGGTGCCCCAGTGCCGCCTGGCACGCGTGTGGTGCGTCCCGCGTCCGGGGTCTGCGGGCGTGCAGCCGTCCGGCCTCTGAAGGTCAGGCCGCGTGCAGCTCAGGGTGCAGCTGGGCTCGCTCTGGAGGGTCGCACTGCTCCGGAGGGGCGCCGCGTGGCTGCGCTGAGGGTAGAGGGCAGGCAGGGCAGGGCTGAGGGGCAGCGGGGAAGGTCCTGGTCACCGCCTGCTGTCTGAGGCGGCTCTGCTGCTTGACCCGCTCCGATTCCTGGCCCGGGAGCGCTGGGGGCGCCCCAGCCCCCACCCTGACCTCTGGCCTTGCTCTCAGGGCTCCCCCTAGGGCGCTGGCGATGGCCTGGGGCTCGGGGTGCCGGAGTCACACGAGCGAGCGCTCACGCCGCTCCCCTCTCAACCCAGCACTGGCCTACACTGGGTCCGGGCCGTCCGGCAGCGCCGCTCAGCCAACCGCGCAGCGTCTGCCTGGGACGCGGTTTCCCGCGGCCGGGAAGGCGCCACTAGAGGCTGGAGGCGGGACCCAGTGCCGAGAGGATGCTCAGGGGCTGGCCGCGCTCGGGGCTCTCGGCTTCTCAAGACAAAGGTCAGAGTGTGAGGGCGCCCCCACGCTGGGCCCAGGGACTCGGTCCTGCAACGGTGTCTGCGGTGGGCTCCGCCACGCCCCGGGGCTGTGGCTCGTGCGGCTGTGCCCACGCGTGCCAGGCCGGCTGGCAGCACCCGTGCTGAGGAGACCCTGGCGGTGGGCTGGGCGGGCCGCAGGCGCCGGGCGGGCGAGCCCGAGGGACGGGCCGCTGGTGTCAGCGCCAGCAGCCTCCGGAAGCCGGGCCCGAGGAGAGAGGCGGCCCGCCAGCCGGGGCTTTGGTGCGCAGCGTGACTTGGGAGCACGGCGTGAGGCCTCGGGAGAGCCGCGGGGACCGGCCCTGCTGCACCGCGGCCCCGCCCGCCTGTTCGCCCTGGAGCCGTTTTCCTTCCTAACGCTGCAGGTTCTGGGCCGTTCATTTCAGTATCCAAAAACCTCTACGGTGAAAAAAAGTTCCTCTTATGGATTGATGAGCAGAAATGGCTGGCTGACTTCTCGTCAGAGAATGTGACGTAACGTCTGAGGGGTGCGCGAGATGCACGGCCCGCTGGCCACGTGCGGGCCCCGCTTTGCCTGTGGGCCCCGGCGGCTGGGGCAGCAAGGAGGAGGAGGGCGCTGTGATGTAACAAAGGCCGGAGGGTCACGGGCCACGGGCGGAGGCTGGACGTGGCGGTGTGTGAGTGGCGGGGTGCACGGGTTACAGGCAGACAGGACGCGGGCGGGGCGTGGGGGGGGGAGGTGGGGGGTGCGGGGACGCTGGCGGCTGGGGGGCTGCCTTCTCCCCTCTCGAGCGGGGCCGAGGGCTTCTGTGGCGCCTGAGCGCCCAGGCTCAGGAAGGGGCCGGGCCCGAGCGCGGCAGTGTGAGCCTGGCTTCCTGTTTATGTGCCGGGAACAATGGGGGGCGCTGCAGCGGCGGTCTCCAGGCCCGTCCCCCAGGCCCGACCACTTCCCCTGGCCCACAGCAGACAATGGCAGGTCTGGGGGAGGGGCTCGTGGGGGGGACAGCGACCAGAACACAGTTCAAAACTGTTATCAATTTTGGTTACATAAAATCCGACTATTGATGTAAAGATGTTTAATCTGAAAATTTAGGGATTTGGGACACTTCTATGAAAAAAATCTTTAACAACAAACTAAAATACTTAGTCGATGACCTAGATTTTAAGTGAGAGAGTTTGGGGACAAATACTGATTTTGTTTGACGTTGACCAAAGATTGAACAGAAGTGTTTTATACTGTCTGATTGAAGAAAACTTTTGGTTTATTATGTGCAATCCCCCAGGACCCTCTGCGCTGCCCCCGGCCGGCCCTGAGTCGGCGCTGCGTGTCTCCCTGGCTGTGGCTGTGTCCACGCGCGGCCCGTCCGGCCTCTGGCCTCCTCCTGACTCACTGCCCTCGCAGGCTCAGCAGCCCCGCGTTGCTGGCCGTCCTCACCGAGGCTGAGCAGAGTGCCCCTGTCTGTGTGTGTGTGGGGGTGTGAGTGTGAGGGTGTGGGTATGAGTGTGTGTGTGTGTGAATGAGTGGGTGAGTGTGTGGGTATGAGTGTGTGTGGGGGTGAGTGTGGGGGTGAGTGTGTGTGAGTGTGAGATTGTGTGTGAGTCTGTGTGAGTGTGGGGGTGAGTGTGAGTGTGTGTGAGAGTGTGTTTGTGAGTGTGAGAGTGAGTGTGGGGGTGTGAGTGTGTGTGAGAGTGTTGTGAGTGTGCGTGAGTGTGCATGTGCCTGTGTGTGAGTGTGAGTGTGTGAGTGTGTCGTGTGCACATGGGTGTGTGTGAGTGTCTGTGAGTGTGTGTGTGTGTGAGTGTGTTTGTGTGTGTGTGTGTGCCCCTGACACTGTCCACAGTGTGGCTGCTGTCTGTGGCGCTGTGGTGAGCACAGGAGGGTGCGTGTCCCGTTGAATCGTGGTTCTTGTATTTTTTTTTAAGATTTTATTTATTTATGCGTACAAGAACTGGGGTGCAGGCCAGAGGTGTGGGGGTGAGAGGACTCCCCAGAGACAGAGTGGGGAGCAGACAGGAGGATCCACTGCAGCACACTGCTGAGGGGAGCAGCGGGGAGGCAGGAGGGTCTGCTGCTCCCTGTGGGAAGCTCCCTGGGCAGGGATCGAACTCGCTTAGCAGCTGCCGACAGCTCCCCAGCACTGCACTTAACCGCTGCGCCACCAGGGAGGCCCTGTAATGTATTTTCATGTTTAAGGGTCATTCTCATTTCTTTTAGTGTAATATCTTTCCCCAGAGAATTTTTTTTGAAGATTTATTTATTTATACATACAAGCTGGGGTACAGGCCAGAGGCGTGGGGCGGCGAGAGGGTTCCCCAGAGACAGAGTGGGGAGCAGAACAGGCAGATCAGAAACACACTGCTGAGGGGAGCAGCGGGGAGGCAGGAGAGGTCTGCCGCGCCATGTGGGACTCTCCCCAGCATCGAACTCGCATTGCGTGGTGCCGA
>PVIJ01019023.1:6863-24818 GCA_004024925.1 Scalopus aquaticus
AAGCGCGTAAAGAAAGACAGAGTCAGTCTGAGATGCGTCAAGGTCTCGTTTATTAACAAAGGAGCTCAAGCTTATATAGGGGTCTTGGGGAGGGGGGAGGTAAAGGAGAGTTCTTAGAACAAAGTAACTAAGATTCAAGGCTGGTCAGGCAGTAGGCGTGTCAACATTCCATAAAAATGATCTAAAGCGCAGGCCATGAGGACCTTGTATACCAATACCTATCTGGCGTCAGGAATAGCATGCTCTTATCTTGTGTCCAAGACGTTCCAGCCCAGCCTCAGGCATCCAACAGTATTCATTTATCATAATGAATTATAATCTCATTGACAAATGTGAAAATAATAAAAGAAAAATTAATCATTTTAAATATCAATGAAACAACACAAGTGGCATTTTGATATCATTCTTCTAGTCTCTTTAAGAAATCTTCTATTCTACATTAGTATTTTCCTTACATGTCTTGGTTAAAAGATATTGAACCAATATAATAACTCAATAATTAACTATTGTATTGGTATTGGCTATTACTGACTATCCCAGTAGATTTTAAATTCCTTTGGGGAGGGGACACATGATACTCAACCTTTTATTTCTGATTTTTATCTTTCCCTCAAGGCTTAAAACAGTGACTTCTATCTGGCAAGTATGGAATGAGTCTCAATGAATCATTCTTTTCATGAAAATTGCAGAAGATCTAAGAAGCTTTGTGAATAAAGATTCAAGTGTCAAATGAAAATGGGTTTTTAATTGAAGACATACTAATAAAGCATCTATGCTATTCCCAGGAGAAAAGCCTGATTTCAAATGTGAACTCAACATTAAGATTTCTATTTTCTCTCAGATAAGCGAATTCCATCACCACTTGGGCACTTTACTGTCATTCAAATAAAGTTGGCTACAGCAATGGATTTATGCACCAGGAACATGCAAAGTATATTAACAAATGTCCCTTCTCAGTCTCCAAGGAAGTGGCAGAACCACTTTTTGCATGATAAAGAGGATTAACTAATTGAAGAACTGCAGTTAATCTCTGAATTTTTTTCTGATTGTTTTGGAATGCTCTTTTCAAAAATAACATTGGAAGGTCTTGATTTCCTAGAATTTTTTTCTTTGCAAACTTATGCAATCTGCAAAAATAGTTGCAACTGAGGATAAAGTGTGTGTGACAGACCCTATTTTGTCTAAAATTTTTTGATGTTTAAAATATTATCATAGGGCCTCCCTGGTGACGCACAGCTGTTAAGCGCTGTGTGTGGAGCTATCGGCAGTGGTGACGCAAGTTTGAGGCCCAGCCAGAAAGATTCCCACATGGCATGGCAGACCTCTCCTGCCTCGCCCGCTGCTCCCCTCAGCAGTGTATTTCCATCGATCTGCCTGTGCTGCTCCCCACTCTGTCTCTGGTGAACCCTCTTGCCACCCCATGCCTCTGGCCACCCCATGCCTCTGGCCTGTACCCCAGCCTGTATGCATAAATAAATTTTTTAAAAAACAAAATAAATATTATCATAATCATCATGCCAAAATAACAATTTTGAAATTTTAATAGAATCATGTTAGCCTAGATTTTAAGTACCCATCTCATTGTTTCCTTCTCCCAATACTTAAATCTGCATAGTACTAGTCTCTCAGACTGTGTTGAAATGTTTTCAGTGTTGAGGAATATACTACCTGATGGAGGAGATAGAAATTAAAAAAAGAAGGAATCACAAGACTGGAACCTGACTCACACAAGGAGGTGGGCTGGATGGAATCAGCATGACCATTAACCCAGTGATAACCAAAAATCCTTAGGAGCTAGTACCTAAGCCTGCGCAAAAGGTGAAGATGTGGGGATTGAGCCCATTATGGAATCTCCCATTCCCTTTCCAGTTCTGGTTAGTTGTTCAGGGACAGCACCAGACAAGCCATCCATGGGGATGAGCCCCTCCTGACTGAAAGAGGAAGATATCAGGGCATCCCTGCACTGGCATGGGGCAGCAGTTGTCCTGCCCATCGGTGCCTATGCAGGCGTCCTTTCCACCAACTCTGTCCCTTTGCCTGCCTGCCTGTGATCTTCGCCATGCCGGGTCTTCTCTTCACTGACCTCCCTCAGGGCTGCCCACCTGGCTGCAACCATACAGGCCTCTCTCTTAGCAAACCTGTCCCTTTCAGGACAGCTCTTCCTGCCCGCTTGTGTCTATGCAAGCATCTCTTATTCCTCTGTCCCTTTCCCTAATATACCTGTTCTTTTAAATATAACTAAAGTCTCTGTCTCATGGAGAAACTCACCGCATGCCACTGAAGGGGAGCTCTGGTGAAACCTTTCCCAGAGTAAACCCAAGGACCCTGCTCTTAAACCCATAAACTCCAAAAACAATATCATACCTACCACACCAAAAACAATCCATCTTTGAATGTAGAAAATGTTTTTTATTGGGATAAAGACTATTTTCCTCTGCCTTCTACTCACTGATATTTTTTTCAAAGGGAGAAAGCTAATGATTTATAATTAACATTGAAGTCCACTTGATGTGGGATTTACCTATTGCCCCACACTCATCCAGGCTGATTTAGGAGATATTTTGGTCCTGGAGCTTAGCTGATAGGGTAGCAAATACACTCTCTCTGATTTGAAGATTATCAGGAGTAGATAAAAGATTTTTTTCATGGAAGGATGGCAGAGTTATTTTTGAACACCATAGAACTGAGGCACAGAAGTCCCTCTGGGAAAAGGGGTAGAGAATTATAGAGATTGAATGCGCACCATTTCCCGCCCCCCACCACCACATGCAGTTTCTTTGGATTACAAGTCCCAACAACCATGAACTGGCCTTTCTGAGCAGGGGAGTTCTGGTAACGAGGGGCAGAGCTGAGAGGACTATATAATATGGAAGATAGGTGCACCTGCTGTTTTGTTTTTCTGGTTTTGATTTGCACCTAGGGATTTGGAAGAGACGTGGAGAGATGCGTAGATGTACCTGGGAGAGACGTGAGTGACAGACCCGTGGGAAGGCTGTTCCTACTCTTTGGCAGAGTCAGTGGAAGCCACTGTCCTGACTTCATGGTGGACTATCTGTTACAATTGGAAATCTGTATCTTTCCGTTGGTCCCTGATCTGAGATCTGCCTAACCCTTTTATTGTGTCTCCCCACTAGAAAGTACCTTAGACTTGTGGCAAGCTTTACAGCCTCGATGTCCCTGTTTCAGACCATCCCTGTTTGGCTGGGCATTTCTCAACAGTTGATGGGTAATTTGGGGGCTTTTATTGGGCAACTATTATGAGGAATAGCCTCTTTTCTCTTTGCTTTAAATACACAATAATTCTATTAAGATATTTGACACTAAAAGCCTGCTTCCTTTGGCTTTGGGTGGTAGATGGCTAAATATCTTAACAATTTTGGGCTTCCAGATCATGTGCTAACATAAGGATATTAAATAACTGAGTGTCACAAACTAGGATGTGTTTATGCATTCATAGAGAGGGGAAATTAGTCAATGGACAAAGAAGAAACTAAATTCCAAGGTAGAAGGCGGTATATGTGAACAAGGGAGGGTACACATAGAGAAGACTTTGAATTCAAATTTTGAGTGGACTGGATTTAGTTTTTAAAGATTTATTTATTTATCCATACAAGCCGGGGTACAGGCCAGAGGCATGGGCGAGAGGATACACCAGAGACAGAGTGGGGAGCAGAACAGGCAGATTGACAGAAATAGACTGCTGAGGGGAACAGCTGGTGAGGCAGGAGAGGTCTGCCGCGCCATGTGGGAATCTCCCCAGTCAGGCGTCGAACTCTTGCTACTGCCGACAGCTCCACAGTGCAGCACTTAACCACTGCACCACCAGGAGGCCTGGACTGGATTTTTAACTGGTTCTCAACTCCATGGCCCTATTTGTTCCTATTTCCTCTGGAGAACCAAAGTGAAGAAAATGGGCCTCAGTAAAGTTACTACACAGAGAAACTTTAAAAATAATATTAAAAACAATTACCATTTATAATAAAATGCTGAAACTATTAAACTACATCATCTTTTTTAATCCTTGCAGCTATCTTTGTTATTCCCATTTTAAGATAAGAGGTGAAGCTGGACAATAAATAACTTCTTGAAAGTAAAACAAATTAGTGACAGAACCAGAATACCAACAAGATCATTTGAAGCCAGAACTCATGATCCACCCTCATGTCACACTGCCTCTACATTGGGGAGCTGCACATGAAGGACAAGTGTCAGTGGAAGTGGTGGCAGCAAGAAGGCGTGCTGTGCGTGTGTGCTCAGTGTGTTTTGCCTAGCCTGCCTGTGGACACATGAAACTAAAGTGACCATGAATATCTAAATTCAGAGAACAAACTCTAGAAATCATCTGAAACCACTAGGAGAAATGGAATGGGATGGGCATTTGTTGGCAGACGACAGCATTCCAAGTAGGGTATTAAGTAATAATAAACTATATAGTGCATATAAGGAATTAACTAGATGAACTTTCTTTTGAAAACTGAAAATTCCCTGTCAGAGGACTTACAACAATGAATAGCCTTGAATTCAATAAAACATAATCCTCACTCTTGGTGGTGGGCTACCCAAGGGGAATACAAAATGTAAAAGACATAAATAACAATAAAAATATATATTAAAAAAAAACATAATCCTCACTCTTATCCTACATGCTTAATATACTTAGTAAATTAATAATAGATAAAGAACTATAAGGAAAAGAAAAAGATTAATTTAAAACTGTTTATGAGTACCCAACAGGGTCCTATGCTAGTATAACTGGGGATATAAAATCAATATGACTCAGCTCCTTACACACACACACACACACACACACAGAGAGAGAGAGAGAGAGAGACAAGAGCTATATAAGACTCTATACAAGATGGCCTATATTAAGTATCACATATATGAAAGGGAAAAAAAGGAGAAATGCAGGTTTTATATAAAGAAGGGGGATGTATGACAACCATTTTACTGTTCTTGAATTTCGAGGTTCAGCTTTGCAAAAAAGAAAAAAAATCCTTTTGTTCTTGCACTTAAAACAAGCCTCAAACTACCCACTACAATGACTAATGACGACTAAACTGGGGACGTGCTTGGGAGCCATCTGTGAAAACACTGCTTGCACTTGCTTCCAGTGGGATTCACAGGGAGGAAAGCTACTTATTGAGCTTCAGACGAAGAGTGTGTATGACATCGGGTTTTCTTTTACTGCTGTCTCCTGCTTATATAAATCTGAACCGTAGATTTCCTTGGGACCACCACACCATCCCCTGCCCTTCACCTTCCTAGTCTCTCCTTTTAAGGGCAATTCATTCTATTCTTGGCATTAAATCCAATGATATTTTCTATATTCTACAGGTTATTCTTAATAAACTTGTGAGTTCTGATTCATCTTTTTGGTCATTACACTTTAAGAGTCCTATCTTTTGTCTCTCTTATATTCAAATGCCTTTATATTTTATGTGTATAAAAGTTAAATAATAGAAGTTCAGGAGCATTGCTGAAGATTGTAAATGTCTTATGTCATAGTAAGATAGTACCTGTGGGTCACTCTGTCTATAAAGTGATAAAAATCAAGGTATAAAAATTATGGAACTAAATGAGCAAAGTAGTGACATGGGGTTGCAACAGTTAAATTCACTTCTGTCTTTTACTGATTTCCTTGCATAAAGAAAGGCAATAGCTACTTAATATCAGTATCAGCAGAATAATATCACAGAGAATGTCTGGTTTCTTGTCTTAGAAGCAAATCTGTTAGCCGTAAAACAACATGCTGCTTTCCATCTACATCTATGCAAACTATGAACTAATATTTTCATGAAATAGGGTTGTTGCACTGTAATAAAGTATGAAAAAGAGCCACATTCATATTTTTTTTTCTACATTTAGTGGTATCTGGTAAATGTTTAGAAATCCTCTCTTACAAAGAGGGCCAAAGGGGTCAGATTTGCTTGTGATTTACTTGGTGTAAATACTGCCATCATTGTTGTGGCAGGGGAGAAGGGAAAATTTCCCCCTAACCTCTGAGTTCTTCTTGGGGTTGTCTTGAAATCAAATTGACATTAGACAGATTAGTAGGGGGTAATTTAGTTACATACATCTAGACAATCTTCATGAATGTGGATTCCAAAGGCAGTGAGGCAAATGGGGGTATATATCCTGAGTTAAGAAATGGAATAGGAGTGTGGAGCTCTAAGGATATTAGGTAAGGGATATAATGAGAAGGTGACTTATATGACAAAGCTCAGTTACTCTGTGATTAGATGTTTGCCCTGACATATAGCTAGATTTCTTCAATAGAAAGGCTATTTTTGGTAATAACCCTAATTCTGGGTAATATGCCCAATCTTCATTCTTATAGATATTTAGGGAGCAGTAAAATTTTCTTGTGAGTCTTCAGTGCCTTGATTGACCTCAATTCAAAATAATCCGCATGCCAAAGTGACACATGTCGGGGAGGCCTGTTCTGATCCTCTTGGAGAGGCCTATACTTCAGCTGACTTAAAGTTACCAATGTGAAACTAGTGGACATAGATTTGGGAAAGATGTGAAAAACGGTCCCCCACAAATTTGTTGGCACCAGCTCCAGCACAGCATTGCCTATGTGCCAAACAAAGTGAATAAGATTTCATAAGTTAAATTTAGACCTAGATTTAGAACTCTAATATTCTTCATGATTGAGTTTTGATTTGGTGAACTATTATTGTAAAACTAAGATAAATGTGTTATGTTATCTCAGTAAGTATCAAATTATATATATATACACATACACACACACACACAAACACACACACACACGCACACACACACTATGGCTGATTCTAAAAGTAAGTGCTACCACTAAAAGCTGACTTCACACTACCTGCATTCACACATTGCTCGATGCTTTCCTGGCAAATCACAAAATTGATGATTTTGCAACCTCTCTTGGTATAGGACTATAATTTCTTAGGTGTCATTTGTAATTCCAGAGGGACTCTGAGAAGGAAGTAATATAGTTTAACAGGGAATCCCTTTTGAAGTATTTTTACTAGAGGATTTTTGTTACGTTTCTTAAAATAATGTCATGCCCTTTCCCTGGATAGTCTGCCCTGGAGTTCAAAGTGCTTCACCAGAAGGTTTGCAAAAGGAATGAGAAGTCAGGCACAGGGAAATAAAAAGTAGTGATTTTAATCAAGACAAAAGACCTTTGAAAATTATTGCAGTTTCCAAGCTTTGGGACTTGAAGGAAACAATGAAGACTTGAAGTTAGAAATTCACAGATTCCTGGATTATTTCTAATATATGAAGACAGAAAAAGAAAGGAGGAGATGCATAGCAAGGGAAGGAGATAGAAAGAAATTGAAAAGAAAATATTGAAAATCTTTCAGACAAGAACTTGTGCCAGGTAAATATCTTTTGTTGCCTTCTCCTTATATCCTAAGGCAGCTTAATTTCCTGAATCACTTCTAGGAAGTAGAAATATAACATAATGATGAAACATCATATAATATCCATCATGAAATTCATGAAATACATTTCTCTCAATCTTTTCACCCTCCTCCCTCCTTCTGCGTGCTAAGCTATACAACAGGGATAGAAGTTATACAACAGGAGCTTATCGTCACATGAAGTCATGATTTATGCAATTATTTAAAACAGAAGTATTGCACTCTCCGCTAATGCCCCAAGCTGTTAAATTTCCATCCCCTTTCCATTTTGACGTTAGTTTCCATGATTATATTCTTGTTTCTTTACTTTAAAGCACAAGAGAATACTCGGTCTAGTGCGCTCCATTCTGAAAGGTGATGGCACAGGTAAAGGAAGAGGTCGGGGTAGTGAAATAGCAACAGCGCTTTGTAAGGTTTTCAATGTCTTTGCAAGATAGTGATGCCATCACTCCCCTCTATTCTCAGTCACATTTTGAGGCAGAAAAATTCATAATCCCGTGTCTCCCAGTGCTGCTTCTACAGGCCTACAAATAGAATGGCTACTCTGTCTTCCAGTTATGGTGTATATTCTTGATTTATTTTATTATACACCATGGGAACAATAAAAATCTTTTCTTCAGAAAGTACAAAAGGTGATGTTCACCCATCTTTCTCTTCCTGGTTAGTTCATACTTTAAAGAAATATAACAGTAAGGGAAGCACTTTAATTTAGAGGCAGAGGAGAACATTCTCAAACTTTCTTTGGCAATGCTTTCCCAGGCCTAGAAGCAAATACCTAGAATCTATGACATACCTAGAATCTTGCATAGAACTGATCAGAAAAAATGTACTTCCTAGTGAAAGGAATGAATGAATATCTGAGTGACAAAGCTTTGTAGCTTTATCGCCTGTAATCAATCATTTGGTGATCACACAGAGAAATTTCCTGAGCTTCTCTTTTGCTCTAAAGGAGCAGGCAAGAAGGTAGAATATGTTTTTCTGTGCCATCTTGATGGCACTTATCACTTTGACTGTGGTCATAGTTATGACTGTAGTTGACCTTTGGTTTCATTTTTTTGAGAACTAAGGATGTTTGCCAAGTGCAAACCACATAACTGTTTCTTGACCCTGCCAATGTGTTTACTGGGCTGGTTGTATACCTCTTCCTTGTTGTGTCATTTATTATTTTCTTATGGCCAAGGAAATAAAAGGAGGAATAAAATTATCAATACATTTTAAACAAGGCTAATATAAATAACATAAAAGAATCTGAGTCAGTGGAATGAAAATCCCCATCCCTCAGGTTTGGATTCTGTAGAACTCTCGCTTGGATGGTGTCAGTGGCAGCCAAACAGACACTGTCTCAGGGTGTCCGATGGCGCGTAGTTGCCTCCACATACCCTGCCCAATAATTGATTTATTTTATTAGGGAGATTTCTAGCTTATCTTATGGAGATGCCCAATTATGCATTTAGAGTGATATGTGATATTGTAAAATCTACAAATCTAAAATGATACTATTATCCACACTGTTTCTAATGATTATAATACAATATGCCACACACTTCATTTAAAAATTTTTGCAATATATTGCTTTATATAATATATTTTCTTGACTATTGCCTAATAGCCTCCTTGTCTTTGACCTCCTTGACCTGATAAGGCAGAAGACTAAGGGCAACGTCTAAGTTGTTCTTGACAAACTGGTTCACAGAATAAGAACTGAACTGATTCTCTACAAAGTCTCAAAGAAATTATTATAATTGAATGAAAACTACAAAAACACAGATATGCCTTAGTAGTAATAGGTACTTGTTATTTAAAGTCATTTTGCCTTTAGCATTTGGTGGGTTGACACTCACAGTACATTTTAAGTTTTATGTATTGGAACAGGGTTATGGTGTTGATTATACTGCCCTTGCACAGACTGTGTAACCTTGTGAAAATTGGCTGTCAGAACCAGGGAAGTACAGAACAGATCTCAACCATTCTCAAAAAACAAAAGTGAAGTCATGGTTCATTTGGTTGTGGGCAAATCAGCAGGTGCAAAGAAAGCATAAATATCATTGATCTGGGAGATTTCTCAGGCTTTTTTTCAAATGTGACATATGAAAATACAGGGAATGTTATTTTAAAGGAATAGGTAGACATTTTCAATATGTGCATTTTATGGGACCTGTCCTATACAGATATCTGATGAACTTAGAATAGTTCTGCCCTACCATGGGGAATACTTGCCTGAATGCTGCCTTTGCTATGGTTTCCCACAAGATTGTAGGTTCAAGCAATTCCTGGCCAGGAAAAGAAAGCATTACCTAGTGGATTCAAGTGAAAAATGAAAACCCAATCAGTTTCATTCCAAAAAGAGATGCCAGAGAGAATGGGGTTGGACTGATCTCCTAATATACATTGTCATGCCACACAAAGTTCAAGCTTCTCCTTTTAAGCTAAAACATCACTATCAAAACATAATTTGATAGAAAAATAGACACTGATGCTTTTTTCATAGCACTGAGTTAATGGGTCATAAAAATGTGAAATCATTTAAGATATATATATATTTATATAAAATAGACGTTAGATAGGGATAAATTTCCAGGCCCAGTCTTCAAGGCCAGCAGTTGGCTCAAGTGTGATGCCTACAGGAATTGCTGTCAGACCTATGCTTTAAGCTAACAAGCAATTTGGGACAGACTTTGACAGCTGGGATCCAATCTAAATCAAATAAATCATGACATGGTACAGATGGAATATATTTAGTGTGGAATATTTGGGGCATAGCTTATCAGTCACTATTTTGGCAATATGCTATTGGTCATACATATAATATTAGTCTTCACTGGGATAGCACTTAGAGAAAATATGTATGGCAGGGATATATTTTCCCTGCTTATTTACCATGTATGCCCACCTTCCTTTCTTCTTATGGACCATCTTTAAATGTTCTTCCTTTCATTAGGTCCAAACCAATGTGTGAGCAGATGAGAGGACTTCTGATGAGACAGAATGTTACAGTCTGCTTTAATGTCTCAGAATGTCAACAAATACATTGCTTGAGAATAATTTCATAGATGTCAAGTATACCTAAAGTGCTAGACCATTCTTGGAACTGCTTACTTCAAAAGCAATTCTTACAATATTAGCCCATGATTTACTTTGAAACAAGATTATAAAAGGCAGAAAATTTGTTGTGTGGTTAAAAAGGCCAATTGGTGATGACTTACTAAAAGAAAGGCCTTTTCTGACTGCCTAGTGTTAAGTGGTTAGCTTTCCAGAGAACTAGTTAGGGAACTTGAGGAAAGTTTGGGGCCACTGAACACAGTATAAAATTATTTACTAATAATCCAATTTAAAAATGGGCAAAATAAACCGAAACCTCTCCAAAGAAGACATTAAAATGGCTACCGGGCATATGAAAAAATGTCCACATATTGTTAGAGAAATGCAAATCAAGACCACAATGTGAAATATCATCTTATACTTAGGACAGTGGTCTATATCAAAAAGACCTGAAACAACAACTTTTGGTGAGGATGTGGGGGGATAGGGAACCCTCCTGCACTGCTGATGGGGAAGCAAACTGGTCCAGCTCTTATGGAAAGCAGTATGGAGATGTCTCAAAACATTAAACATGGATCTACCATTTGACCCAGTAATTTGACTGCTAGGCATCTATCCAAAAAATTCAAAAACATTGATTTGAAAGGAAACTTGTCCTCCCATGTTTATTTTGGCACTATTTACTATAGCTAAACTATGGAAACAACCTAAGTGGCCCAGAACAGATGAGTGGATAAAGATGTGGTATCTCTACACAATGGAATACTACTCAGTAATCAAAAAGATAATTTTTTGCAGTCATTTGTAGCAACATGGATGGAGCTTGAAAGAATAATGCTATGTGAAATAAGTCAGAAGGAGAAAAATTACTGGAAGGTCACATTAATATGTGAACTATAAAGTTACTAAATTAGTTGTCAGATAAAGACAAGCTGAAAAACTAACCCTTGATAGCTAAATATAGAACTGAATCACCAAAGGATTAAGGTATTGGGGGAGGGGAAAGAACAAAGAGGTAAGGAAGCACAATGGTATAGGGTGGTGGAATATGAGTGAGTTGGTAATGGTATCTGATAGGGTATCCAAATATTAACTCAGCTAAAAATAAATAAATTAATTATAAAATATTCTTTCCTGGAAAGTCTAGAGATGAAAAGTCATGTCTTTCTTTTAAAGGCTACAAAGTCATTGAATAGGTCTATTCTTCTGGAGTTGTCTGACTTTATGGGTTATAAGTGGAGTGTTTTCTGGTATTGATTGTATTTAGAGATTCTACCCAAGAATCCTGCTTGGAAGATAGTGTGAACCAATAGAAGGATGGGCCTGAGGAAACCAGAATGAAAGGGGACCAAGATGGAAGTTACAGGCAACTAGTCTGAGTGTCCATAACCACCACAGAAGACTGCAGAAGAAGGATCTTTAGTGATGGAAAGACCTTTGAAAAATCCTCCAAAGTACCTCTTATGAAAGGATAACTGTCAGTCTTTGTTATCTGCTACACTCAAATGGATTAGGGCCAGATGGCCATCTGGACATGTCTTTTCTTTCTTCCTGTTGCCTGTGGTGGATACTATGGAATGCCACAAAAATCCTCTTCAGAAAAGACTATTTTACCCAGCTTTCATCAGTGCTGCCTGAAGATGACTATCTGCTGTAAACTTTAGGGATTGCTTCAGCTGAAGAAAACCCAGTCTGCAACTTTCCTAATCCTACTTTTGACCTGGAGAGTGTAGAAGCAGCAACTAACAGGTAGAGGAGATGGAGCTTCCTTCCTCCCCAGAGCAGGTTTCCAGGGAAAAAAGAAGATCTTTCAATGGCATTCAAATTTGGAGTTATGCGATGCTTAAGACAAAATATTCTTTAAAAGCAGAAGTGTCCTTCATGAGTAGGGAAAGAATAAATTCACAACTCAAGTTTAACAAGATGAAAGTACAGAGCTGCTATATGTTAAGAAAGTGGGTCTTGAAATTAGTCCTGGGTTGAATTCCAAGTCCTGTCACATATCCCTATTTTTTAAAGATTTATTTATTTTTGCATACAAGCTGGGGTACAGGCCAGAGGTGTGGGACGGTGAGAGGGTTCACCAGAGACAGAGTGAGGAGCAGAACAGGTAGATGGATGGAAATACACTGCTGAGGGGAGCAGCAAGTGAGGCCGGAGAGGTCCACTGTGCCATGTGGGAATCTCCCCTGTGGGCATTGAACTTGCCCTGCAGCTGCAGCCTAGGACAGCTCCACAGCGCTGTGCTCAGCCTGTTGCACCACAAGGGAGCCCCACATATCCCTATTTGACACTGAACAATTTACTTTAACTTCTGGAAATTGGTTTCTAGACTGTGAAATAGAGATAGTAGTAGATTGCTAGGAGGATTAAACAAGAATGCAAACAAAGCTTTTACCACAGTATCTGGCATGGGTAAGCACTCATACTTTCCCCCTCATGAACATCTTCTATGATTTCAGCTCATGTAAGAATCTTTTGGGACAGGAAGCATGTGGAAAGTGATTTCTTGAGACAGGATCAGTTTCTGCTCACATACAGGGAGTGCAACAATGTGGATCAAAAAGAGAGTTTAGGCTTCCCTGGTGGCGCAGCGGTTAAGCGCTGTGCTGTGGAGCTGTAGGCAGCTGCAGTGTGAGTTTGATGCTCAGCCAGGGAGATTCCCACATGGCGCGGCAGACCTCTCCTGCCTTGCCTGCTGCTCCCCTCAGCAGTGTATTTTGGTCGATCTTCCTGTTCTGCTCCCCACTCTGTCTCTGGTGAACCCTCTTGCTGCCCCATGCCTCTGGCCTGTACTCCAGCTTGTATGCATAAATAAATAAATCTTAAAAAAAAAAGAGAGAGTTTACATAAAACCACATACCATCACATTTCCCACAAACATTTTTTTTAAAAGATTTATTTATTTATGCATACAAGCTGGGGTACACGCCAGAGGCGTAGGGCTGCGAGAGGGTTCACCAGAGACAGAGTAGGGAGCAGAACAGCCAGAGTGACGGAAATACACTGCTGAGGGGCGCAGCGGGCAAGGCAGGAAAGGTATGCGGCGCCATGTGGGATTCTCCCCGGCTGGGCATCGAACTCTCATCGCCGCTGCTGATAGCTCCACAGTTCAGCGCTTAACTGCTGCGCCATCAGGGAGGACCCCCAGAGTAAAATTTTTAATGGAAACAATGATTCCTTGCAAGTTCATTTGGTTTGTTGCAATCATATATTTTTCTAAATTGTTTTACTGAAGTTTACATTCAATTTACTCATCCCACATGTTAGAAAACAAAACAAGACATTTGTTCTGCATTTGCAGGGAGAATCTTACCTAGTTGCCTTAATTTGATTTTGTTGACTTGCTTTCTACTGTACCCTCCCTTTCCATTTGAGTTTCTGGTCTGGAGATGTGTGGGATCTTTTGTCCTTTATGTACACTAAAGGATCCCTTGACCTGGTTTTCTAGTTAAAACTTGTTTCTTACTCATGGGGTTCACTTGATCGGCTGAAACGTAGATCCTTCTTCATCCAACACTGCAGGTAGGTGGGCTATGACCTCTGGTAAGTGTATGTCTGGGAGCTTATTTCTTGGACAACCAAAAAATTTTTATGATGAATTTTCCCTCACAAAGTCATATGTTAACTTTGAGATTCTTGATCAGAACTTTAGGATGTGCACATAGTCAAGGACAGCCATACATTTTCACAAATAATTTACCATAATTCATTTTTCCATCAATAAAATT
The DNA here is from genome assembly GCA_004024925.1 of Scalopus aquaticus. NCBI lineage: Eukaryota > Metazoa > Chordata > Mammalia > Eulipotyphla > Talpidae > Scalopus > Scalopus aquaticus. The sequence continues at coordinate 21,043 of PVIJ01019023.1, forward strand.
CTAGTTACAAAATCATTTGGAAAAGGCTAAACACACTGATGGCTACTTATAGTTGAATAATTATAGTTTATGCATGTATAATTGTCAAATACAAAATTGGGCAATTTGCTAACAAGATTCAAAGGAGGGAAATTGCATGCACCTGTTACTATGATGTTACATAGAACCTACTCCTCACATATCCATGCCTAAAAAAGAGATTGACGCCTACAGAGTTTAATTATCACTATGAAGCTGAGAATATTAGCAAACCTATGTCTAAGAGTATTTGATCCAACTAGTTAGTTTTCAGAAGATGCCTTGAGAATGTACCTATTCCACAGTGATACTTCAGGTATATCTAATAAATTAGTATCTGCCTTCTAAAAATAGACCATTTTATTTTTGTGAAACAGCTTCAAGCATAAGTTTCATGCTAACAACCTACTGGCTTTTTCAACCACTTGGACCTGCCTTCCCAAATCAGATCATATATTCCAAACTCCGAGAATGTGTTTTTTGAACAGCAAAAAATGCTGCCTCATTGATTTAGCAATTTTTTTTTTTTGATATTTGATCATACTGAATGTTATTTTTGGTTTCATTGTTTTGTCTGCATTTAAGGTTGTAAATGCATTTAAAATTTGAATCCCCATAGTGCTTATCAAACACTAAGTAAAACCTACAAATGCAATAAATGTTTGTCAAAATGAAATTCTGAGTTCAATTTAGCAAAGTCAAACTCTGTCTGTTTACAAAAATGATCTAAGTTTAGACCATTTTCTTTTTAGAATCTTATGTATGATTATTTTGGTCATTTTCTCCAGTATCTTCTCCCTAACACATACTCTACTGCAAGTCAGTTGTCTGGCAACTGTAGTTGTGTAACAACAGTCACCTGTCTGTTTCTCCCAACAGATTAAGCTTAAATAATTTTCAATCTTGTTCTATTTTATTTACCTGTGTCTCCATGGCCTAGCACACATCAGTTGCTAAAATTAATGCTTTTGGGAAGAATAAGAATGACTTGAGCACAATTGGAATACAAATGTTGAAAGAGGGAAATGGAAGCTATTGAATGTGTCCTCTCCATCTTGTATACCAACTTAATAGTTTTTATAATTTGAAACCAATCTATCAGGTCACACTCTTGGTTCATAACATTATTTCCTCATCTATTATTTATACCCTGCCTACGGTTTAAAAACCCATTAACAAAACACAAGCACCAGAAAAATAATATCACTAAGACAGTGACAAGAACTAGAGCCATGTAACAGGGCAGGAGGGCATCATTGGCCTAGAAAACCTATGACCAGTGAGAGATTAAGCATATGAAAATTAGCTCTGAACTTTATGAATTTCATTGCTGGGGACTAAGTATGTTGTATTCTTCCTACAAAATATATTGTGAGACACACAGAAGCTGTCAGCAGTGTCTTGTGAAACACTGAGATAGTACACATTAATTTATATATTTAAAAAATATTTATTTTTATTTTATTTTATGCATACATGAACTAGGGTGCAGGCCAGATGTGTGGGAGGTGAGAGGAATCACCAGAGACAGAGTGGGGAGCAGAACAGGTGGACTGACTGAAATACACTGCTGAGGGGAGCAGCAGGCGAGGCAGGAGAGGTCTGCTGCGCCATGTGGGAATCTCCCTGGCCAGGGATAGAACTAATGGCTCAGTAGCTGGCAATAGCTTGATAGCACTGAGACTCTAACCCCTCTGCCACCAGGGAGGCCCAATTTATATTTTTTAAGTGTTTTGATGTTGAAAAAAAGTTACTCTGCTTGTCAGAAAAACTTGTCTCTAAAGGGTCAGCAAATTCCTCTTTATCACAAGTGAATAAATGAGGGATGTCAAGAGAGTCCAAATAGTTTTCTGATGTTTAGTCTCATTGACTTAATCCAATCATACCTAATTCAGACTTTTTTATTCGAGAAGTTTTTAGTTGTACTAAGTATTTGGTTAATCATTTCAACTATCATCTTTAATTCTTTTCCTCTAAATATTGGCTCATTCTATGTAACATAATTACTTATGTTGACTTGATGGATCTGTCCAGGACTCATTCAAAGCCCAAATTGTTTTGTTGTTTTTTCCTTCATATTTTTTATTGAGTTAATATTTGTTGACATCATTGTTTACATAATAGAATTGTGGGATCCCCCTTCGGGCATTGTTACCACAGTGCACCAAAGAACCCTTCGTCCTCCACCCTAGACACCTGTGTTCCCTTTTTTCTTTGTTCTCATCTCTCCCCTTCTTCCTTTCCCTCCTGCTCTCGTTGCCCCATTAACATGTTCAGATTTCAAGAGTTTTCAGTTTGATTTTATCTGACCCCCCCCCCCTTTTTTCTACATTCCACATAGGAGTTATACCATCTGTTATTTGTCTTTTTCCTCTGGCTGATTTCACCTAGAATTAACCTTTCCAGATTTATCCACATTGCTGCAAATAGCAAGGGTTTTTCTTTTTTGATAACTGAGTAATATTTGTGTGTGTGTGTGTGTGTGTGTGTGTGTGTGTGTGTGTGTGAGTGATATTTTCTTAATATATTCATCTGTTTTTGGGCACTTAGGCTGTTTGTCTGTTTGTATATTCTGGCTATTTTAAATAATGGTGCAATGAACATCAGAGTACAAGTTTCCTTTCAGTTTAGTTTTTGTGTGATTAAACCATAGCAACTTGACAAAAACAATTAGGCAAAGCAGTTTGATTAACTCCCCATTATTAGTCATCAACTGAGCTGGCCAGAACTAAGGTTACTAACGCTCAGAAAAGTAACAGTACCTTCTGATTTGGTTCTCCTGAGTGAATAAAACAGTGGCCTCTATGTCACAGAATAAATTCACTCAACTAGGGTCTCATCCTGGGGTCTAGTCGACATCTCCCACTTCTCATTGCTTCTCTCCCGGTCACTGTGGGGCTCTCAGAATATCATTCTGGGGCCCAGCAGAAATACAAGGAGCCCTAACAAAGCCCGATGAGCTTGCACTGTGAAAGGCATTGCGAGTTAAGTCACCTTGAGTTTCAACTACAGTTTTGCCTCTTGTTATCTGTGTCTTTAGGCAATTTAGTCTTCCTGAGTCTGTTTCCTCATCTGTACTTGGGGATGGTTATGTTTAGTTTGCAAGATTTATATGAGAAACAAATGATGTAATACCTTTGATGACAGACCAATACAGTGACGAGCACAGGGTAAGCACTCAAATAGTGAGAAGTACTAGTTCAAAATAAGTTTATACATAAATAAATTCACTTTAATAATTTAACATAACATTTTAAAAGCCCTCATGGCCATTTTATAACTAATCAATAATAACTAAAGAAAATACAGTAGCTTAAGAGACCGTTCTCAGCAATGTACTATATTCATGTTTGCATATCCTCTCAGGAAACATTTTAAACTATAGGACTATTTTAATTTTATTCTAATGTTTGTTCAAAATGTTTCAAGTGTGTCCCAACTTACTATATTCAAATTTTCTACAGAAATGAAATGTTATAATTGACATGTATCTCTAAAAGGTGTTCCTTGATATTTTCCTGAAGGATTTGAACATTTATCTTTATATAAAAACCTGCACATGGACCTAGAGGGGATCATGATCAGTGAAATAAGCCAGAAAGAAAGAGAAAAATATCGAATGGTTTCACTTATAACAGGAATATAGGGGAGCCAAATAAGAAAGCAACATTCAGCAGGGAAGGAGGGGAAGGGGAGGGCTCAAAAGGGGGGAGGAGGGGAGCACGGAGGACTATGGTGATGGCTCCACGGGTGAACAG
>PVIJ01019024.1:0-24717 GCA_004024925.1 Scalopus aquaticus
GGGATTCTCCCCAGCCGGGCGTCGAACTCGCGTCGCCGCTGCCAACAGCTCCACAGCGCAGCGCTCAACCGCTGCGCCACCGGGGAGGCCCTGATCTGTCTGTTCTGCTCCCCACTCTGTCTCTGGTGAATCCTCTCACCACCCCACACCTCTGGCCTATACCCCAGCTTGTATGCATAAATAAATAAATCTTTAAAAAAAAAAAGAAAGAAAGATTAGTGTGAAGCATAAAGGCTATTTAAAACAGCCTCAGTGGTAAGTGGCAGAAGGCCGGAGATGGGGGGCAGGCATGAAATAGCACAGAGCCTCTCAGGACCCCCATCCGTGGGCACAGTCCTTGCACCACAGTTGTCCTAATCTGTGTGTGTGTGTGTGTGTGTGTGCGCGCGCCCGCGCCATGCACAGGAGTGGTGTTGCACAGAGAAACAACTGCGTGCTTCTCTGGCACAGTCAGTGTAAGTGACTTCCCTGAGGCTGCACGATTTGCGGAGTCGGGGTTCAGGTCCACCTACTGTGTCTCCAGGGCCATGGGGCTGGCTCCAAGCCAGCGTGGTCCAACAGAAGTTGGAGTAAGCCTGCCGTGTATCTAAAATGCTCTAGTAACCACATGTAAAAAGTGAAGAAACCACATTTAAAAACTAAAATTAATTTTAATGAGACATTTCATTTAACACAATAGAGAAAAACTGATTTCATCATTTCAATTATTTTTTAATCATTAAAGCATTTATTTTTAAATTAATCAAAAATAATTGTGTAGGGGGTTTTATCACTTTTTTTCAGCACTAGGGCCAGGAACTGTGTGTGCGTGTGTGTGTGTGTGTGTGTGTGTGTGTTGCATTTCTGGCTCACCCCAGCTCCCATGGGCACCCTCCGGTGCTCAGCAGCCAGACACGGCTAACAGGTCCCAGCCTGAGTGTGGCTCAATCGTGCCTCCTCCAGGACCCTGTGGGCCCTTGGACTCATCCTCATATCCCACCACCAAAGCGTATTTCCAAGTCAGACGGAGACAGACAAATAGTGGATGATTTCACTCATCTGTGGACTAGAGAGGGGGAAGGAACTGACAAAACTAAACCAAACAAACCTAAGAAATCTGACGGCAGAACCGGGGCTGGGTGGGCAGGAGGGACAAAGGAGCAAACAGGGAGGGGAGGGGCACAGAGGTCTAGAATGGAGGGTGGGGGGCCCTGGGTGCCTTGGGGGTGGGGATAGTGACATGTATCTGAGAAGGTGGGAAACTAGTCCCCTAAATGTTATACAGTGTTGTAAATATTACCTCAATAAAGAAGAAAAAAATGTTAAACCACACACGAAAAAGCCTGGTTTCAATGGCCTTGTGAATCCTCGTTACATGCGTGACAGAGCTGAGTAACATCAGGGAGTCAGCATTGATTGGAAATTTCACCATTGATTTTAGGTGGGTGGATATTTTGTATACATGCAGCTTAAAAGAATTATACACTCTAATATTTCTTTTCACATGAAAAACAAAAACCAAAGGACATTTTCTGACACATACCAGCCATCCCCTCTACCTTCCTGTACACGGCCCCCTTCACAAAGGTCCACAATCTCTAAACCCAAACCAGGTCTGCAGCTCCTGGCTGCTGCCCACCTTGGCTCTGCCTAGGGTTACATCAGTCTCAGTCTGAAGGGAGAAGAAGTGGGGGGAAAGGCACCCTGGAGGCAAAGACTGCAGGAGCCTGTGGGGACAGAGGCCCAGAAGAGCAGGTTCTCCCAGGGACCAGGGCTGCAGGGAGTTGTTCCCAGAGCTGCAGGCTCCCAGCAGCTGCCACCGGCTCCAGCAGCACAGCTCTGTCAGGTTTGCACAGACTTGATCCTTCACCCACAGCCCTGACCAGAATCAGCTGGCCCCCTTTCCATTTCTTTGCCAAAATAAGCTGACTGTGGAACTGCAAAAAGACTGGCGCCAGGAGAGCCATTCCAAGAAGGGACGGCGAGCAGCGACTGGGGCAGCCCATTAGCTGATGTAGTCATTAGCACACATACATATGCCAGGGTCGCTCGGGAGCCGCCAAGCCCCAGGTAGCTGTCACAACGGGACAGGGAAAGCGCTCAGCCCACCCTGGGCAACCAGGGAAGGGAGGCCACAGAAGCTGTCCTGCCCTCCTGTGCCCCACCCTTCCCGTTACCTCCAGCCCCGCTGTCCATGTCCAAGGAACAACACTTTTCAGTCCACCTATCTGGCTCACAAAGCACTGAGAGCACTAAATGGGGGGCACACAGTTCATGGGGGCAACAGGAAGAGGACGTGATGCCAGAAGAAATCATCAGGTACCCTGCTCTAGAGGCTGAGGTGTCTGTCCTTGGACCAGCAGTAAATCCACAGGTATTTGTGACTGTGAAAGAGATGAAGGCCCTTCTATGACTCACTGGCTGGCTTCTTATTCACTACATTCGGCCACTCACTGGTCCTGGGCACCCAGATGCGCTGCCCACCCCTCAGGCATCCAGGAGTTTGCACAGCAGCCAGCAAAACAGAGCTCACAGCACCCTGGAGCTGTGCTGGGGGTGAAGCCATGTATGGGGGACTGGAGAAAGGGGCAGTGAACGTGTCTGGGGGCAGGTGTGGCTGGGTAGTGTAGATGGGATGCAGTAGTTCTTTATAAGTGTTTCTCATGAGCATCCAAGTCTCGATGAGTCCCCTGAGGTGTTGCATCACAGAGGAAACAGGCCTCAAAGTTGTCTGTAGAACAGGGATAAAGCTACTACCTCCTAAGCATGGAGGAACACAAGGGAAGGGAGGACCTGCATAATCACTCTGTGACAGAGATGCCCTCCTGCTCCTGTCTTGCCACCTCTGCCCTGAGGGGGACAGCTGCACCTGACCACACACACCACAGTCCTTCCCTGCAAACCTGAGATTTAGACCAGATTCTGTCTCCATGGACTCCCCGGACTGCGAGGCTGTGTAGAGCCACCTACGAGGCCCTTTTCCCTACACTCGTGGAGAAGCTAAATCTCATAGTCTACTCTCAGTCCTAACATGGAAAACACCCAAATACCTGTCAGCTTCTGAGGACTCACAGAATGTGGTATGTTCATAAAATGGTATACTAGGAGAAGGAGAAAAGGGATGAATCAGCCACCTCAAAATGAACCTCAAAAATAAGTAAAATAAGCCAGACACAAAAGCCACAGGGTATCTGCCCATCGAGGCAGAAGGCAGATTCACAGAAGCAGGCATCAGGTAGAGGGAGGAACAGGGGGTGACTGATCGCTTGCTGGACTCAGGATTTCTTCTGGGTGGTGAACATGTTCTGAAATGAGCTAGTGACGATGGCTGACCAACTCTCCGTGTACTGGAAGCCAGTGCAGTCTACACTTTAAAAATGGCTAAAATGGTGAATCTTAGGGGAATTTTACCTTGAAAAAAATATTCGTCTGAGTGGCTCTTGGTGTCAGTCAGTGTGTGTCAGTCACATTCAAAATTTCCGACTACCATGTGAGCATGTACGTGACTGTCCTGTCCAGGACTGGAACTCAACCTGCATCCTGGTGACTGCTCACCCAGCTCCTTCTCGTCCCCACCCTGCTCTCCCTTGGAGCAGAGACCCAAGGCATCCTATGAGCAAACACTATTTCCCAAAACCTGCCCACAGGCGGAGTGTGTCCACCCAAGTGGGTGTCATTTGGAGTGTGTCCACCCAAGCTGGGTGCCAGAAACCCTGCTTTATTAAGAGGGTGTTCGCAGGTCTCTCGTATTCCCTGCCCTTGGAGAATCATTAATGGCTCCTATAAGCATAGGCCATTTTTCAGCAAAATCTAATATTCATGTCATTTCCAGCGAAGAACATTTGAGGCTCCTGTAATGTATCATTCTTTACCTTGCTCCATGGCACAGGCCAGACAAATCGCTCTGCCATCTGTCACCCCATCCCCTCTTGACACTCCCAGGTAGAGGGCAGGTTCACGTTTGCAAAAACAGGAAAGGGGCAGAGGTGACCAGACAAAAAACAAGTTGCGCTGGATCTAGAAGAGAACTTTTCACATAATAACCAGTACCGGTGAAGTACCGGAGAGAAAAAGGCACCCTCAGACACTGCTGGGAAGTAGACTGCTCCAGCCCCTATGGAAAATAGAATGGAGGCACTTCAAAGAGTTAAAACTAGATCTACCATATGAGCCAGTCATCCCACTTCTGGGATGTTTCTATGAACACTTATTCAAAAAGATATCTGCACCCCGAAGTTCATTGAGACACTATCCACAATAGCCAATTGTAAACAATCCAAGTGTCCAACAACAGATGAGTGAATAAGGTGATGAGGTTGTATACAACATGCAACACTACTCAGCCATATAAAACAATGAAATCCTGCCATTTGTGACAACATGGGTGGAAATGGAGGGGATGATGCCAAGCGGGTAAGTCAGAAGTGAAAGAAAACACCATACAATCACACTCTGTGTGGAATATAAAGGGGGGAAAAATCAAATGAACAACACAAAAACAAGCCCTTAGACTCTGACAAGAGAATGGTGGTCACCAGAAGGGAAGGGGGGATGGGCAGCAGGATGGATGGGCGGGTGGTGGATGGAGACTGGATGTTTAGTGGTGGGCATGGGGTGACACAGACAGTTGCTGAGGTGAGAGACTGTAGATCTGACACTTGTACAGTGTTGTCAACTAGCATTTCCTCAATAAAAAAAATGAGGTAGGGGTGATCTGAGCTGTATATGACCCTATATGGTTTTGCAAACCAACGTTACCTCAATAATAAAAAAAAAGTTACAGGAAAAAAAATTACTGATTGTCAGTGATTCTGGTTGTTACAGCTTAAATAGTGTCAATAGCAGAGTTTAGAGAGGCAAAGATGACGGGGTAGGGGCTGGCCTACCTCCAGACCCTCACAAGTAGATGAGGCGTGTGTACAAGTGTATACCAGCACTGGGCTCACATTCTACACCTGTTATCTCAAGTGGCAGCAAACAATATCCTCCCTTCACAAAGAAGAAACTGAGGCTCAGCACGCTCCACAATGGGCCACGAGTTCAATATCACGCTAGTGAAGAAGTGGATCTGATCTGAAAGACCCGTGTTCTAAACCACCACCATCTAACACAACCATCGCCTAACAGCAGAGCCCCTATTTGTGCAGTGGAAGACCGCGCACAGCACGCCGTGACTTCCAGATCTCACACTCAGAGCAGGTGCACATCGAAACAATGAAATGACAAAGCGCGGCAGCTCCCCGCGAGATTCCGCTTACCTGCAATGCCAGTGGAGGTGTGAGGGGCTTTCTAGGGCCGGGTGCGTTTTGTTGCATCGTGGAGCAAGCTACATAATACAGGATGCTGCCCAATGAGGGAGATCCTGACCTTTTATTTTCAGAATTATCACACAACATCAGTTACAGAGGTCAGGAGGACGAGGAGAAAAAAAATGGGTAAAACTAAAGAATGTGTCCTTATCATTAGGGGCTTCTGGGGACACGAGTCTGCTGACCAGATGATTCTTACCTGTTTGGTCACCAAATGTTGTAATTGAAATTATACCCCAGACCCTCTGGTATGGTTCTGATCTTATCAACAAGACTTCCCACTGATCAGCTTCTGGGGTCCCTTATCATGCACCAGTCCTCAACCCTCCAGGCTTTCCCGGTCATACCTCATTATGCATAAGTCAGGAGTACACTTTATGTACCCATCATCAGCCCCCTGGGCTTTCCCCATCATACCTCAAGGTGCATAACCTTCCCAGAGTTGATCTAGTTTTCTGTTTCTGGTTGATATTGAAAGGCACCTTGTAAGGTTTTGCTATGACATAATTAATTGGGCAGCTCTGACCTTGTATAGGAATGCAGAACTGTAGATAACAATTGGTAGTCAAACAGACTGCGTAAGTTTAGCAGACCCACGTAGTTTCAATAATGAACGAGAAGGTGAGGAGGGCAACATAATCAGGACAACAGCAAAACAAAACCTGGGGTGGGAATGAGGTGCATGTCTCTTAATTCCCAATGTGGAACAAAGTGAACAGGTACAAAAGTATTTGTTTTGGGGTCCCCTACCTGTGGACACCCATCTGACAGATGAGCCCATCTGGTGCAGAGCACTATGGGTGGGTATCTGCTTGGCATCTGCTCTGTAGCCAGCAAATTTCCCTCTGGTTAATTATTACACACATGTATTTGCAGGCCGTCCAGGTGTCTCAAAGCTAAAGCCCAGCCCAGCCCCTCTGAGAGGCCCAATGACCCGTCTACACTGCTGGAGTATCAGCTCTGAACTGGTGCTGGCTCAGAGACGACCTGTTGTAGCCGACAAGAGGACCTGCTTCCTGAAAGAATAGAGAGGATAGAGTTGCTGGTGCCATCTTGTTGAGGTGATGAGATCATATCATATTGTTGGAACCCTGAACCCTGTCCTGCTCCTAGGCTTTCCCCTCTGGATGAGCAAAGGATTACCTGCTGGCTCATGCAGGTTTGGAAGAAGTCCTAATGAATAGCAGCACTGAGAAGCAGCTCACAATGCTCAAGCACTGCCTGGAGGGAGACATCAGTTGCAGGAATGGCTCCCCCCTTTCAAGGTGAGGCATGAGACTCGGTAGCAGGCTCACATCACCTGCCAGGTGGCAGAAGCAGGATTTGAACCCAGGCGTGTGGTTCTGGAGCCAGGGCTCCCCATCCCTAAACCAGCTGGCTGCAGTCTAGCTCTGTGAGAGGAAACAGGACTCTCCGCCAGCCTAAAATAAGTCTTCTCACTCAAAATAGTTCTGAAGGCTTAAAATACCTCAGTGGGTGTAAATTTTCTCAAGCTCCTTTACATTTGCTACGATCCCTTTTTGACTGTGGTTGTCTCCCTGAAAAGAATCATTTAAGCAATAAAAATGTCTCTCCCCCAAGTCATCCTTCAACTGCTGATACTTTGCTTTCCCCCAAATTACAGATAAAAATAACAACGCAGAGAAGCAGCGACTACACGCTGCCAAAGAGGATAGAGGAAAGGTGAGAGCAGGAGATCCTGACCAGATGTTCCTAGGGTGGTGAACCAGAAGTTCCACTTAACCCTTGCTGGTAACTTTTGGAGTCTGTTTCTTCATTGAAGTGTGTTTTTGTCCATCACACAAAGCCTTGGGCAGATGGTATGGGGGTGGGGGTGAACACAGCTGCTCCTTCCTGAATGCTTTGGAAAGTCAAAAATGAACTTCAGTCAATGCTGGCTAGAAAGACAGTTGAGCAGGCAGCCTTGTCTGGGCAGTTTTCTCTCTTGGTTCAGTTTCCCAGCGATATGCTAGAGATGTGGGTCCCTGAAGGAATAAGAAGTCGCATCTTGAATTGGAAGAAGTGAGGAGACTGAGCCAGACTGCAAAGGGCCCACAGACCTCTTGGTGATCCCAGCCAGCTCCAAAGGGCTCTATAGCCACAGGTTTGCAAGCTCGATCAGGTCAACAGAGGACAAGGGATAACGGTGGAGACTGTACTTCCAGATCAGGCTGCCCCTGACTCCTTGTGAGCCTCGAGTGCCAATTATGAAAGGGCATAGCAAGACATGTGGGTTTTGCTGGATTCAGTTAAATAATAAGACAAGAATGCAGTCTAAGGAAGGAAAACCTGGGCATTGGTATCAGAAAGTGGGACCCACATCACAACTTGGTGATTCCATCTTTGCTACCCAGTGACCTTGAACAAGGTATTGGACTCACCAACCTCAGTTCTTCATCTGTATAGTGAAAGAAATACTGCGTGCTTCTTTGGGCCTTTGCCAGAGCTAATGAGAAAATGCACCTTTGCTCACCAAGCGTAAAGAAAAGTAAGATTGACCATTACATTGTATTAGCCGTATTAATAAAGTTTAAGACTGTCTATAACTGCGAAAGCAAAACCACGCTTCCCACCAAAAGCCATGCCTGGCAAATGGTGGCAATATGACATGTGGCTACAAGTTACAATTCTTATGGGGACAGGCAGTACAACAAAACACAGAGATAGGAGTCTATCTAAAAAGTCCCAAACATAGGTTGACCATGAAAAGAATTATCTTCTGACAAATGTGAAACTTGGGGTGCCAGCAAGTGTCAGGTTAAGATGCAGGCCCAGCCCCACAGCCAAGTCTGCCCACTTCCATCATGACCCTTCATCTCTGCCTTGAAGTTGATCTTTTGGGAAACTTATGCTTTAGTCACACAGGAAGGAGAAGTCATTCTCCCTCCAGGACCATCGCTGCCATGAGGATTCTGTGAAACCAATCAGAGAAAGCACATTTTTCCATCTGTGGGTCTGCAGCCTACGAGTCATCCCGCAGCATCTGCTTGGCCAAAAACCCTTGCTTTTGACCAGATAGGCAGGCACCAGGCACAGCTGGGGCAAGACCAGAGCATCATGCAGATTGGATGTCGTCCCTGCCAGTACTGGGACTCCTTTTTGACCTGTTTTGTTGGCCTCAAGGTGGCGTCCTCCAAAGGAGTTAATTTGGATACAGAAATCCACAGACAGCGCCCACATCTCAGACTTGGAAGCTTTCAGCGTCCACACCACACAACTTGATGCATAATTTTACACCATCTGGTGGTGGTCTTGTCTGTGAGTCTCACACAGAGAGGACAGAACACTGGAGCAGGAACCCAGACCCCAGGTTATGGCCCATCTGTCACTGATGCCGGCGTGACCACAGGCATACCCAGCAGCCACGGAGGTGAGGCGTGCCTCATTGTCCCTCTTCCAGGAGAGACTGACTGTCCAACTGCAAAAAGCATGGCCATAAGGCAGCCTGGAGCTGCAGAACCTTGAAGGTCCAACTCATCTTTTGATCAAAGGCTACAATGCTTTTTGGGAAGGAGGCTCTCCAGGGCCAGTGATGGGGAGGTATGAAAACCCAGAGATTTCTGTTCAACATGAGATTCTTCCAATGGTCAGTCTGTGCACTGGAGCTCTGCTTCTGCCCCTCTACTTTCCCTCGTGTGAGAGTCCTGAAGACTTTCCCCAGATATCCATCCATCCATCCATCCATCCATCCCCACCTCCTCTATTCTCAAGATGTTTCCAGCTGCCTGAGCTGCTACTCATCCTCGACACCTCTGTCCTGGACACCCAACTGACTTGGTGCTTACCTTTCTAAACCCCCGTGGGCTGTTCTCCGGAGCAGACACAGTAATAGTAGAGAGGACTGGAGGAAGACAGAGATGACAGCCTCACTGGATAATATTTCAAGCTATAGAGTACCCCCATTGCACCACGCTCTCCAGGAGCCCGCCCCATCACCATATGCCCAGAGAGTTTCTTTTTTTGCACTGGGGAATGAATGACAAGGCTGAAAAGCAGTTTCTCAGACACACTTTTGGACTCATAGGAGTTCAACTGTTTATGCATAACCATCCAAGCATTAGGGAGAAAGTATGTGCCCTAAAAGAAGAGATTTGTGTGCAGCCTTATCCCAAACCTGCACGATCCTGGGGAGAGATTGTTGCAGCTGACAATCTTCTAATGAAGGATTAAGTGAATTGAGAAAGAAGGAAAAAAGAAGGCAGCCTGAGGAGAAGGGAGTTCCATAGAACTTGGGGTTGAAGGGACTGGAATGGAGAGCGCTTGAGGGGAGCCAGCAGCATCCTCATTGAGATGGACCAGGGAGCTGCCCTTGCAGAAAGCACAGACCTTCTCCCAGCCCTTAGGCCTAAGGCTCCAGCACGGGGAGCCCTCCATGCCAGCACCAGGAGCCCCCCTCCTCTCATCACAGCCAGTGGGAGGGTCACCTCTGTGGGACCTGAGACTTGGCTCCATCCACATCCAACTTACCCACCTCTCCTCAACTGCTTGGGTGCTTCCTAAGAGAAAAGGTGAAGCCACATACCTCGAGGAACAGTGCAGGATGGTGATGTGGGAAGGAACCCCCAACCTCAACTTAATACAAGGGTAAGGCAAAATACTAATAATCATCTATTAGTATTTCATATAGTTCTCTATCTACCTGAATATCTCCAGCTGTCCCTTGCAGACACACCCATGAGAGGTGACCGTGCCATCCCCATTTTCCTGACACGGAGATGAAGTGGAATTACAGGTGGGACCGACTGCAGGTCTGTCTCATCATACTCCCTGCCCCACCAGACATGAGAAATGTCTCAGCTGTTTCTGCCTCCTCTGGTCCCCTTCCACAATCAGCCCGGTCCTGGTCAGCGACAAGATTCTCAATAAACATGGGCTTTGACCAACTGATTCAGCTGTTTTTCCCTCACTGGAAGAAAAAGCTGCTTGAAATGTGCCTCCTTTTGCTCACCACCAACATGGCTCCAGTGTACTGCCTGGAAGGAGGGGGGGGGGGCAAGCCTACTGCAGGGAAGAGATCATATTTCAGTCCTTTCATCTGACTGGAGAAAGACTGATTCAAATCAGCCACACATGTCACGAGGGGTAACGGAGTTCCTCATTTTTTCCCCCCGCAAGCAGCAATCCAACTATACCTCAGGAATGAGCTCTTCACACCTAAAATTGCTAATAGACACTGTGGATCTGATGAATGTCTTCTCCTTAATCATTCATACCACTCGATCTATTTTCAAAGGTTAGTCTTACATTAAAATTACAATTCTGAATAGGTCAGCCTGTTATTTAAGCATAAATTATGTCACCCCATCCTTCGTGTTAGTGTTGTGTTGGGGTAGTGATGAGGCTTTTATCTCCAGCCCCCAGTGAAGCCAGTTAGGAACTGGCTTGCCTGACCCCCACCTCTCTCACCCCAAGTCTTCTTCCCTGAGACTTGCTGATTCTGTCAGTGACCAATCCACACTTCCAGGGCTGTTCCCATTCCTGCCCTCTAGTTCCTCTTCTACATTTCTCTCCCCACTTTCCCTCCTCACCCCACCACTACCTTTCTAATCAAAGACCCTCCAGTCAGGCCCACAGCCCAGCAGGCGCTTGTCCCTGGCCCCTTGCAGTCATTTCTGAGGAGGTGCTAACGGGAAAGAAGATGCCCGGGCTGCGCGGCATCATCCACTCAGCAAATGCGAACAGGCTGGCCCCATGCTTAGTGGGAAAAAACCTGGGGAGAAGCTATTTTGAGTCCCAGAAGATCCAGCCATGTTGGTGAACCTCTCCTGCTTCCAGAACTCTCCACATGAGGAAAGAACATGGGCTGTGAAGTCAGAGTGTCCCAGATTCACATCCAAAATTCTTAGCAATTCTAATTACTTCACAATTTGGGGCAAGAACTCGCTTTGGGAACCCACCATTTCTTCTACGAAATGAGGACAGAGGATCATTTTAAGTGTTTAAAATGGAAAAAATATTGCACAAACACAAACACAACAGGAGACAGAAATACAAGTTAGTTCAATGAATCACTGATGAATGGACAATAAATGTGGTTATTATCAGACAAATATTTTTTAATAAAAAATTCGCCTGGCCAAGATGACTACACATGGCAGGTTGAGGAACAACAGGAGGTTCCCTTGCTGAAGAGGGGCTCAGAGCGCGGGCCTGCAGCTCTGGCCTCAAACCCTGACCTCTCCATGGACCTCTAGCAAGGAGCCAAATGCCCAGTAAGTGTGATGGCAACCCCTACATGTCACGGGACTTCGGAAGGCTTAAAGGAGAAAATGCCTCACAAAGTCTTGGTGCAAACATACAATCAGCCCTCTGTCAGGGGAAGCTGTGACTGCTCACAATGAACAATAAGGAGCAGAGACCAGTTTCTTCTGCAGCTGCCTTGTGGTACAATTATAAAGGTTGACTGAAAAATGCTTTGGAACCAGAACATAGACAGACATGTAAGAATTTGATGATGACAATGACGATGATGATGATGATGATGACAACCACAGGGAGGGAGAAGGGAAGGAGGAGAAAGGAGAAGGAGGGGGAAGGGAGGAGGGGAAGGAGTAGAGAGGGAGGGAAGGAGAGAGGCCAAGTGATGGGGCGGGAAGAGGACGAAGAGAAAGAGAAGGAGGGACTGAATAAATGACTGAGTGGACCAAGGGCAAATGCCACGAGGCCTTTCTCCAATTGCCCTGTGTACATGCAAACAGACACTCAAGAAGGGTGTAGAGTTGGTTTGCTTAATTAAAGGGTAATTTCTGTTGTTGCTCTGAGTGTTCACAGTCATGAGGTTCAGATGCAAGAGAGGCTGAAGTAGCTGGGAGAACTTAATTGATACTCTAAAGCTGTTGATTGTAAATATGCTCAGGAAGTAGATAAGTTCATACTGTTTTATGGTGAGAAGGCTTTTATTGGTAATTTCACGTAACTGTGAAATTGGAAGCATCACTGGCCTGGAGCTTTTCACGTAACCAGTGGGGAGCATTTCCAGTCCTAACCTTGAGAAGCCTCCCCAGGGAGCCAGCCTCCTCGAGCTTCCACTTTCCAGGTGAAGAGTTTGCTCTGAAGAGGCCAACAGAAAGAAACATGGGTCTTCAGAATGAAACATGGCCCGTTTCCACCCCTCCAGGGGTGTCCGTTACCCTGTAGCCTGTGTTTCTTAGGTTTTCTTAGGGTTCTCTCAGCTGCTGGCATCAGAAACCCCTGAGAAGCCTTGCCGGGGGAAGAGCTGATGGAGTGGGGCAGGCTCACCACCGACAGGAACTGATGCACAGAAAATGGATTCCCCAACCTGGTTCGCACTTGTGGTCCTGCGCGCTCTTCATTGGTGACCTGGTATCCCTCTTCCCCATCTCCTCGTACATCTGCTCCCCTCTCTCTCATTAGCCCAGCTTCTCTGCCCCTTCATGAATGTAACAGATGATTGCATCGCAACTCCCAAGTTTGACTTAAGCTCAAACATTTAGCTGAGCACTAGCCCCAGGGGAGAGACTGTCAGGTCAGGTTGAGTCACATGATGACATGACTGCCAGGGGCTTCAGAGACAGTTTTCAGAGAAGAGTCAGAGGCTCACGATCTCCTGATAGATATCTACTGCTCTGGGGTCTGGAAGGTCTGCATACAGGTTTTTAATTCCTAGAGCTGAGGCCCAACCCTTGACTAAAGACATCAGCCAATGTACAGCACACTTACCTACAGCTTGCTTAACCTAGGAGGAGCTCAGAGGTGTGTGCAGCTCTCAGTCAAAGACATTGCCACGTGTGAGAGGAGAAGGAGCCACAGGCAGAGCTGGCCCTTAACATCCCCTGTGCCAACAGTTAAGCTTGGGGTTCTTCCTTTTCATGTTAAATAGAGAAGATGAGCACCTCCAAAGCCCATGTCAGAGCAGAGGTGACAACACACATGAGATCAGTGTGGGCTGGTTATTTCTGCTGAGGATCTTAGCATGACTTAATTATACCCACACAACACAAAATTACTTGGATTAAATAACCTGCTGAGTTATCAACACATCATATTTTCATAATGGCTAATCCCTTCCAAGAGCATTGTTGTAAAAGTTTTCTTACAACACATTTGGCCTCACAAGACCAGAGCTATTTCTTCCCATTTGACAGCAGGCAAAACTGAGGGTTGGAAGGATGAGGATATTTCCCAAAGTCAAGTGAGGGGCTGAGCCAATACTAAAAGCCCCATATTCACCTTTGTTATATTGCTTGGCTTCCCTATAGATAAATGTCTTGATGTTTTTCCCTGGGTCCCTCCAGAGCCACCCTCACCAGACCCCATCCTGTTCTGTACCCTGGGAGATGGCTTTATCCATTCTATTGGCAGAATCCCTTACCTCTAGCTCCTAGTGAGTTGAATCAATGAGAGGAACCCACAAGTAGTACAGTGAGATGGGAGCATATCTTTCCCGGGTCCCTTCCCACTAATTCCCTGACAAAGGCACCAACCAGACAGCCCTTCTTTCCCCAGGTTCCAGGGACTCCTTCTTCCTCTTGACCTTTCAAGGCCAAGAGCAGTATCTCCTGACTGTGCCCTCTCTCACTTCCCTTAATCCTTTCCCTTTAAAAACTCACCAAAATCACCCTGTTTGAGTGTCTTACCCTTATGCCACAAACTAACTGATCAACAAACTAACAAGGGTGACTTCACTCTTGATTGAGGCATATGTAGACAATTAAAGTGTCTACCCTTGTGGGAGAATCAACTATAACCTCGCAACTCATGAATACTCTGGCCACTTTGGTCAAAGGGTCCACACTGCCTTCCAGCTTCATCCATGCCAAAAGAAGCATCCTCTGCTGGTCTGGCTTCACATAGGCTGGGACCCCCTGCCACAGTCACATTCGTCACATTTGGGTTTCTCTCTGTTCCTTCACAGGACAAATTCAAAGAAGCTAAAGATCTTGGAAAATGGGGCAGGGGCGGGTGGGGGCACAGAAACTGGGATTGAGAGACAGAATGACAAATAAACAGAGAGGACAAGAGCCAGATAAATCTTATCTAGAACTACAGAACTGAATGACCACAAGAGATGGCCCAGTCCACTGCCTGTGGAAGAGCTGCAACTATACCTGAAGTTCATGCCACTGTTCGTTTTCTGATGTTTTTTCCTGTCGAAACTAAATACAGAGAGTGGTTGATTTTAAAGTATTTAGAACACCAGACATAAAGAATAACTTTTCAATGGGTCACCAGATTCCTCCCTCTTCACCTGATACACATGCATAAGAAGTCAACTTTTCCCACACAAATAACTCTGTCCTGTGTTTCGGTGTTGACTGGTGTCTGGCAGCTGTGCTGAAAGGACAAGCAACAATCACAGCTCAGAGGACAAATGTTCTCAACTGGTGCAGCTGCTCTGCAGCTCCCTACAGTCCCGGGACCCAGCACAGAGCCCAGCACACACAGCCATTCAGGAAACATTCTTAGAGAAAACTGAGTCGCTGCAGCATTCTGGAAAGTGCTGGAACAATTGAATCAGGTCTGAGAGAGAGAAGAGAAAAAGATGAAAGAGGATGGAGGGGGATTGGCTGGATCATCAGTTTCCTATCTCAGCTTCCCTTCCTGCTCTCAGACCGCTGCAGAGAGCTGCTTCAAGACTCTCTTTTCTCCAGGGTCCCCAGACATGGTCACGATAATGCACATTGCATTTCCACTCAAGTTGTGTCTGCCCTTACCAAGAAAGGCTGAACTGTGGAAGAAAGTGGCTCCCAGTAGTTCTCAGACTGACAAGTCCCAAACCTAATGGGGTACAAGAAAGCCCTTCACGCACCTTAGTCCTTCCTGCATGACAAAAAGACACAAAAACAGTTCCCAGTTGCAGTTTCAAGCCTCTGCAAAGAATTCAGGATGTGGCCAAGGGTAATATATTCAGCTATGCAGCAAGCAGAATGGCAGAGGGGATTCTTTTCTGCTGCCAGCTGTCATCTCTTATTCTCTCTGGTACAGGAATGGGAAGTTCTACCCCATCACACCCCACAGGCCCTCCCATAGAGATTTTCAGTAGATCTTTCTGGGAGAGATTTAGGCAAAATCACACTACAGAAACTTTCCTTATGCCTGACACTTCTTAATACTCTAAATCTGGAAAGTTTGCCTTAAGTCAGTAATTCAAGGCCTGTTTTCTGAGTTCTAGATCTAGGAGCTGTAGAAAATGTTAAAACAAAGTTGATCCTTACCACAAAAAAACTTAATCTACAATTCTATTTTCATTTCCTTTCCAACCTAAAAAAAAAAAAAAAGATTGAGTTGGCTTACAAAAATGCAAATGCCACAATACAGTAAAATAAAACTTAGAATAAGGTGGTTAAAAAAAAAAGTCAGGAGAGAAATAAAATGAGGACCAGACACATAAGGGGAAGCTAGGAATGAAGTTAGCACCCAAATTGCAAGCTGTGAGATCCAGAACACTTGCTGGGTTTGATCCTCAAATCAACTGTAGGATTTTGACAGACGGGATGAAGCAAGCCAAGACTCCAGATAACTGTGACAAGGAACCATGTGAGCTCTGCGGCCAGACCTCCTGGATTCCTAATCCCACTCCCAGTCATATGATCTAAGGGAAATCTCTTGTTTTTCTAAATTGCAATTTCTTTATACAGAAAATGGGAATGATGGTACCTTCTCCATAAGGTCATCTGAAGAATAAGACTTCCAGCTTGTAGGAGTGGAAAGCACCCATACACACTACACACAGTAAGGGCTCAGAAGCATTAGCTACTTTAGGGCAGCATGTGACAAATATTAAAACAGAAGTTCAAGGTCTCCGCCACAGAGGACTGGGATCAAGGATCATTTTGCAGAGGCAGTAGTAACCAAATGAAGCAGATGATTTTGGATACTACAGGGAAGGAAAATGGAAGATATTTTGAGAAGGAACAGTACAAGTGCTAAAATAGAAAAGTACAGCCAGCCTTCAGAACAATAAGTATTCAAGAATCTAGAAATAAAGTGTTGGGTTTTATCTAATCATCACTGTATTAGTCAGGAAACCTGTGATTGTAAGTGACAGAAACCCAGTGCAAAATGACAAGAAAACCAAAAAGGTAGGTTTCATGTAACTCAGCTCCTGAGGGGTAGTTTCTGGCAGGACCTCAGACAATGTAAATCAGAGTTCAATTTCTCTCAGCTTTAGCCTCCTTCATGAGGATATTCTTTCTCTGGCAGGAAAACTACCCAACAGTTCCAGGTTCTCACCTACCAACTTCAGGCCCATGGAAATGTCCACATAAATCTGACTAAAGAGGGAAGCAAGGAAACAGTAAAAGATTTGAGAATATTTCTGTTGTCCTCTTGGTACAAGGTAGGATTTTACATCCCTAGCCCCTTTTAAAGTGAAAGATGGCCATGTGAACAGGATTAGCCCAAGTTGAGTGAATGGAGATGTCATTCCCATGTGCCAGTGGGAGCTTCAAGAGGCGGCCATTTTCCCTCCCCTTCCAGGATGATTATGATCCTCTCTGCCACCCTGGACCACTTCAATGAGAAGCTCAACGCCCAAGCAGAACTTCTTTGAACATGCAGGAAAAGCAAGAAACATTTCTGTTGATTTAAATCACTGAATGTTGTAAGTTGTTTGTTACCACAGCATATCCTAGTCTGTACTAACTGATAAACAAAGGCTGTCTTTGGGGATCAGCAATGAGTTCTCCAGAGAAGCAGAACAATAAGATGTATGTGTGCATATGCAGAAAGGGAGAGATTCATTTGAAGGACTTGGTTCATATGATCACGGACATTGTCAGATTCCAAATCTTCAGGGTAAGGCAGCACCCCTGGAAATCCAGAAAAGCAATGGTATAATTCATATCCCAAGATCTCTTCCTCCCACATTACCAGCTGGTGTTCATGGCATCCGTCCGCAGGGACCTGGCCATGCCATCCCCGCTCCTGCTCCCTCCTGCCCTTAGCTTACCAGCCATTCAACTTGCCAGGTCTGCTGCTTCCCTTGCTGCAAGTTTTCTAGCCCCTGCCTCCTGATTTCCCCCACTGGAGTACCTCGTCTCATACTGACAACCTGGACACCATTTCTACCGTCTGATTCCCATCCCTTCAGTGTCACCTAATCACAAATGGAGTGTGACTATTCATATGGCCTGAAGGTCTCTCCAGCAAGACTTCCATTGTTTTATTCTCCATCACCCTCCTTCTCAAGTATGGTCCACAGTCTACTGAAGAATTCCACAGTCCTCCAGTGGACAATGAACTGATCAAAAATTGCAAGTTCTTTCCTCAGATCTCAAGAGCTGATTATGAACACTTCCACACTTCCTTGGGATAATGGAATCATTCTATAGCATGCAGACATTTTGACTCATATAAATGAAAGTCCCGGAAGGTGAGTATCACACACGTAATTCTATTATAAAATTAGCCGCCAGCAGGATGAAACATTTTAGGAAGGCCTGGGGCCTACTGAGAATTTCAGTACCAAGAAAACTTCCACTACATTTTTCTGAATCTGAAACATCTTTCCACAAATGACACCGTGTACCTACTCAGAAGCAATCCCTCTGCCATGCACACAAACAGGTATAGATGCACACATGCAAGCAGGCGTGAGTGCCCTGTTCGGGGAGCTCCCTAAATGTTGCTCTTCTCATTATTTGCTCGTGCCTTTGAAATGTCTTACAGAATAAATTATAGAATGACACTTTCTTCATGGGCCAAAATCTAAAACTATACATTCCAGTTTGAGTTCTTGGAGGGAGCTGGGATGTCATTAAGAAAAAATGCTTAAAGCTGGCAGGGGCCTCCCTGATGGTGCAAAGGGTTAAGTGTCTGTACTATGAAGCTGTCCAGAACCACTGCAGCACGAGTTCGATCCCCAGCCAGGGAGCTTCCCACATGGCTCAGCAGGCCTCTCCTGTCTCACCTGCTGCTCCCCTCAGCAGTGTATTTCAATCAGTCCACCTGTTCTGCTCCCTACTCTGTCTCTGGTGAGTCCTCTCACCACCCACCCACCCCCGGCTCCACCCCAGCTCTTGTATGCATAAATAAATACATCTTAAAGAAGGAAAAAAAAAAACAGTGTCTCCAATAAGACTTCAGTTGTTTGATCCTCCATCATCCCTTTCGGCTCCTGTTTCTCAACTATGGTCCATAGCCTATCAAAGAGCCCCAGGGTCTCCCATGGACTGTGGAATCAGTTAGCAGGGTCTCAGTTCCAGCCGTGCCTCTGTCCAGCTGCCCACCATGGGAGGCACCGTCCTCCCGGAGCCTGGGGTCCTCACAATAGGGGCAAGAAAGTCACGTAGCCCTTCACAGGGTTAGGCGGGCAGGCAATGTCATAATGGGCACACGGTCGCTATGGAGGCTGCAGGTGCTCAGGAACCCTTTTGCTCTACAAAATTACTGAAGTTAACCATAAACCCAAGCATTTCTCGTGACTTTCAAACCAGTGCCAAATATGTCAAGGTTTTGTTTGTAAGGCCACCTTCTATAAAGCAGAGGGACAGAGAGTCTGAATCAGGAACTTGGTCAGTGAGCAGAGGAAAAAGAAAGGCTGGGAAAGAGGTCAAACATAAGATTTCTGGACATTTCCCAAACGCTGAGAAAACGGTCACCTCTGAGCCCATACGGGCACGTGGCCAGGTCCACAGCCTATATTGCTGCCCTGGTGGCTTGTTCCCTGTCACTTGCACTTGCACGGGGTGCTGAGGCCCCAGCTGGGAGCAGAGTTCTGTCCCCCACCAAAATTCACAGCCACCTGACCCAAGTGTCTGCTTACAGGGGTGGGGTAGTCTTTGGGAAGCAGAGAACTCCAAGGCACACCTGTCAGCATCGCAGCATCACAAACAGAAGTGAAAGGGAAACCCCTCCCACCCAAGGGCCAGTGAGAGCTACAGCCAGGGATGGGGAGAGACCAGGCCATTAATGTTTCAGGCCTGCCCAGTGGTAAGGCTGCCAGTGCAGAATGTGACACCAATGTAGACATGACCCTTAGTGAATCAATTATTTTCCCCCCAAAGAAGGACACTGTCTATGATGACAAATGCTACATGTGTAATTCCCTCAAGTCATCCAGCAGACACCACCGGGGGAGTATTCACTCCAGTACGACCAGCGACTGTGCACGTGGAACTGCTTCAGACAGTGGAGACAAAACTGGCAAGAATGCTGAGGTCACCTTTCTACTGCACGGTGTTGAGGAGGAGGGGGCACGAGTGAGTGAGGATCCAGTGAGGGAGTGAGTGAGGGAGTGAACCAGTGAGTGAGTGAGTGAGCATAGGAGAGTAGTGTGTGAGTGAATGAGTGTGAGTAAATGTGAGTGAATGTGCAAGTGAGTGAATGAGTGAGCATGAGTGAGTGAGCAAGTGAATGAGGAGTGAGAGTAAGTGAACAATTGAATGAAAAAGTGAGTGTGAGAGAGGTGAGTGAATGAGTGAGCAAGCAATCAAGTGAGTGACCGAGCGAGTGTGAGTGTGAGGAGTGAGCCTGTGGAAGGCAGCAATTTAGTCAGTGATGAGGAAGTGTCACTAAAAGCAAACAGAGGAGGAGACTGCAGAGGAGAGGGGGAGCGTTTTAGTCTGAGGGTAAAGGACGAGCAGTTTGAAGAGGTACAGGGAGCTGCTGTAGCCCGAATGTGTGCAAACTTCTCCCCGGATGTAAGGTTAATCACTTTGAGAGGCCATTGCTCCCCAAATAACACCAGCTTTAAGCATAGAGCAGACAGTGGAGGTAAACAGCCAGCTCCTCCTCCAATGACCAGATGCTTTCATTAATGAAGCTGTGCACGTGTATGTGTGCACACTCACTGAAGTGTGCACTCTTGCACATGTGTGCACACACGCAGACACACACACATACACAATCTATTGCAATACAATGGTGCTGTGATAGAGTCTTCGGTCCACATTCAAATTCTGGCTGCAGTTTCTCTCTTTGGCCCACCTGGGAGTCTCCACCAATTCATGGACCTAGCACAGTGGTGACAGGCTGATTAAATGGGATGATGGAAAACCCTTAATAGAAAGTGGCATTCAGCAAATCTAACAGGAACCCAACAGTGCCCACCTCTGAGCAAAGCCACCTTGGGCAGCTGGGGATACACTAGCATAAGCACTCAAAAGTTCTGAAAAATCATGGTGTGGGGTCTGCAGAGGACAGGGAGAGCCCCTGTCCCCCAAGCACAAATGTGGGGACATGAGGCCCCGCAGTGAATCCAATGAAGCACAAGTCCAATGCAGAAGCCACAAGTCTAGGTTTGAGGTTTCCTCATTTAGCCCTGTCTCCAAAAAAACACATACCCACTTCTCCAGTGACCAGAAAGTGATGGAGAAGCTGCCCTGTGCCCAAGGTCAACTCCTCCACGAAAACCTCCTGGAACACACTGCCCCTCTTCCTCATCATACTACCTCCTGGTATCTCTCGTTCACACCCAGAGTGTTGGGTAGTGGTTCTGCCCCACAACTCTGGAGACTACTCCAGCTGGTGCGCGGTCTATTGAATTCTAGCAGAGGGGCTCCAGGCACGTCACCCAAGTGTGCTGGACCTGGGCTCTTCTTTGATCTGAGCCCAGGAGAGAAGAGCTGGTGTTTAATTGCTATGGTGGCTGTGAGGATTAAACAAGAGAACGACCCAGAAGCACCTGGCATGGAGCCCTCTGAAGCTCTGTCACCCAACTAGGTGCTGACCAGCAGGGCCAGAGCCCAGAGGAAGGGTTAGGGCTTAGCCACCTTCAGCAGGCAGTGTGAGTGGACAACAGGTAACCTTCAAAAGTGCTCTTCTTCCGTCTTCGGCAAGACAAACAGGGAAAGGCCCGGTGCTCCCCACTTGGCCTGGTAAATAATTGATGTCCTGCCCTGTGTTCTTTTATTCAGAAACAACTTTGAAGTTTCTCCTCGCCCTTCCCACAGGGATTTGGGGCCTGGGGGAGTATGTGAGGGAAGGAGCCACGGAAGAGGAATGGGCTGTGTGCGATCAAGAAGATGGAAGAGCTAAAGCCATGTCTGCTATCAGTTGGGGTCTGGAGTCAATAAATGCAATTTGAATCAAGCCAGGGTGCCAGCCATCAAGCACAAAAAGGGCAGATGGGAAAGAACACAAAAGCAACAGCTGTGGGCACCAGACCCGGCTGCCTCCTGGGGAGGCAACAGTTGGTGAGAACACCCAGAGGCAGGCAGCAGAGTACCTGGGCTGGAGCAGTCCTCGGGCCTCGAAGGGACTAATTATGAAAATATGATTACAGTGGATTAGTAATCTTGTCAATCAAAGCCACATGCCAGGTAGCACCTGGCAGTGGGCGAAAATGCCACAGGACAGAAGAATTGCATGTTGTGGGTTTTCTGTACAAAATGTTCCTCGGAGGTCGGGGGGGAGGACCGCATCAGGTCAGGAGGATGAGAAGGTGCAGCAGAGGCCCTACAGACCCTCTGCGGGGCGCAGGTGGGATCCCAGCAGGATATCCCAAGGGTGTAACTTCCACTGGTTCATGCGCCCTTACAAGCACCATTGAGAACTGGTTTCCAAAGGTTGCTCCTAATTTTACAAGAAAGGAAAGGAATTCAGTATTGTCACCCCACAGCAGTCAAGGAGAAGTACCTAGTGATTAAGATATGGCATGGGCAGGAAAGTCAGCCACTGCCACCTCTCCCTGAGCACATGGTAAGGGCCTAGCCAGGTGCCCGGCACCTCACAGCCTACCGCCTGCTCTCCTCACAAAACCCATGAGACAAGCACTAGATCCCTACCACATGGACATCATACCACAAGAAAAATACATCGGCTGAGCCCCACAGCTCATTCTTACAATCGCCAGCTTCTCTTGGCTGGTGCAAGATGGTCAACCCAAGTCGAAACTCCTCGTCTGCTTTTCTTTCGGTCATAAAAGCCTTCTCGTCGGAGTGACAAGCAGTAGAGAAAGGCTCAGGGACACAGAGTAGCAGCCCAGTGACCACTGGGGTTAACGACCATAGACACAGACAATTACTGCCCACCTCAGTTAGGTGGGTGCTCAGAGACCCTTAGCTCAAAAATGCAGTGCAGCTGTGGAGGGCACCAGACTGATACAGAAGAGCCGGGTCTCCCAGACTGCCTGGGACCTGCTGGTGACCCTGGACAGGGGAATTCCAGTTTTCAGCTCCTGTGAAAATGAGAGCAAGGCCCCTCTGTGAACTCACAACTTGGCACACCAGCAGAATCACCTGTTCCAATATTTTGGTGTTTGTTAATTTTGTTGTTGTTGTTGTTCAAGCTGGGGTATAGGCCAGAGGTGGGAGGCGGTGAGAGGGCTCAGAGAGACAGAGTGGGGAGCAGAACAGGCAGATCAGAAATACACTGCTGAGGGGAGCAGCGGGCGAGGCAGGAGAGATCTGCCGCACCATGTGGGATTCTCCCTGGCTGAGCGTCGAACCTCATCGGGCGCTGCCGACGGCTCCACAGCGCAGCGCTCAATGCTGCGCCACCAGGGAGGCCTCTGGTGTTTGTTAATTTTATGGCCAAATAAGCATCTGGGTGAATGGAGCAGGAAATGAACAACTGACCTAGCTGATATAAGCTTTGGAAGAACCAACACAGAGGGTCTCCCCTCAACTGCTGCCCCTTACAGATGCTAGGGCTATCTTGGTCATCCTCACAGACACACTCGCAGGACCGAAAGTTTCCATCTGCCCAGAATGCATTGTCCCTGCTGCGGTCAGACAGGGGCAAGCACCTACAGGAAGTCATTGCCTTTGTGCAGTCTATGTGAGGCCATTGCTCTGCACTTTTATACTTTTGCTGGCTTCTTTTAGCCTTTTTAAGATGATCCCCTAGATGGTACTGGATTTGAGATTCAGAGATGGGCTATGAAGGGATGTATAGATACATACACACACGACACAGACATGACATAAACATACATACTTACATACACATGTATCTCCCATGCCTGCCTAGACACTTACCTTACACATGTACACTTGAAATTCTACAACTGATTTCAGCATTTGAGCTAAAACAGTGGTACCTTCTTATTTAAGACTGGACTTTTCTTTGTAGTTTAGTCTACTGAGTAATATAAAGTAACCCTGGACCCCGGAATTTGGGGGTATACACAGAAGGAATGTTTCAGAGTAGCCTCCCTGGCTGGGTGCTAAAGTGCAATTACAGCAAGACCATTTAGGACCAAGTCTGGTCCAGGGAGGAGGACACTCTCAGAGGGTGTCAGAGTGTAACAGGGTAGTGCCCAGGAAAAAGGGTGTGTCCCAGGTTCCCTGTTCTACCCATGGTAGGGTGGAACTGAGCAGGATATAAGAAGCTGGAGAAAAGAGACAGGACACACACAGAGGATACACACAGAGGAGACAGAACACACAGACAGAAGACAGAAGGAGACAGAAGAAGGATGGAAAGCCAGCAGAGGCCCAAGGAGCAGAGAAACTTGTAAAGAAGCTACACTGGCATGGACTATTGAAAGAGATGTGGGTGAGAGACCCATGGGGAAGTTAACAATGGCTATGTTGATTTTGGTTTTGATTTTTTTCTGTTCCTCTCAGAATTGTCTGACTGTTTCTGACTCTTTTGTATAGGTCCCTGCTGAGAGGTATTTTGGTTCCTCCCAGAATTGTCTGGCTGTTTATGACCTTTACGTGTGGGTCCCTGCCAAAAGTTGTTCTAGACTTGTGGAAGATTTCAAGACTTGCTTTGGGCCAATCCCGTTTGGGTGAACTTTTACCCACAAGGAGTTGGATAACACTGGGTGCTTGACTTAGAAAATATATTCTTTGTCTTCTCTGTCTTTTCTAATTGTATTAAAGTTTCTTTCCACAAAAGGTCCTATATGCTTTGTATTGATGCGGCAGATGGCAGAACCCATTTAGAACAGGACAGGTCTGGAGTTTCGGGGGTGCCCCTCTCCCTGCCCTGTAACAAGAGGAAGGGCCAAAGGTCAACTTTGGGGGGCTTTGGAGGGCAAAGTGCTGACATCACAAATCTTCCTGAACAAATAAAAGTTAAAAATTAAATGGACCCCAGCTCTAGAGCTGTCTAGGACTCCTGGGCCCAAGAAGATTGACGAGCTTCAGAGAGACTATGTGCGTAAGGTTCATTTCCCAGAGGCATAAATTACAGTGCTGTGAGCCTTCAGTTCAATGTGAATGAGGAAGCAATATTCACCAACCAATGGCAACTTTAAATAAGAACACACCTAAAACAAGGTGACGTGTTGATGGACTGATGAAAGTGTGTGACTAGCTAATCCGAAAGGATGCATGCACCCGTATGTTCATTGAGGCATTATTCACAATAACAAAGGTATGGAAGCAACCCAGATGTCCCAAAATAGATGACTGGATCAAGAAGATGTGGTACATATACACAATGGAATACTATTCAGCATGGAAAGAAGATAAACACATGCAATTTACAGCAACATGGATGGAATTAGAGGGAATCATACTCAGTGAAATAAGCCAGAAAGAAAAAGAAAAATATCAAATGGATTCACTTATAA